>VYZV01004694.1:36519-47575 GCA_013401275.1 Pandion haliaetus | reverse complement strand
TTCTTTTTTTTTTTTTTTTTTTTTTTTTCTTTAATAAGAGTATATCAAGAGGGAGGAAAAAACCTTAACTCTAAACTTTCTTGTTCCTTCCCAGGACTTGGTTAATGGTTATCGGTGTATCTGTTCACCTGGCTATGCAGGAGATCACTGTGAGAAAGACATCAATGAATGTGCAAGTAACCCTTGTATGAATGGGGGTCATTGCCAGGATGAAATCAATGGATTCCAATGTCTGTGTCCTGCTGGTTTCTCAGGAAACCTCTGTCAGGTAAGAAGCATGGGTGAAAGGCAGGCCCTGAGCCAGTGGCGTTTCTACCAGCACTCTGGATCTGTACACTGAATGCCTTGCATCCAGTGAACCATAATATAAAGTTGTACTTGATACTGCTGTCAGTCTGCCAAGAAAGTGCTTGATTAATATATATTGGGGGGGGGAGGGGGAAGAAACCAACAAAAAACCCTGACGGGCTGCTGAGGATTCTTTTTGTTTAAACAGACTGCAAGTGTTGGCACGTCAGGTTTTGGTGTGTGCTAACTATTAACTTTCAGTGGCTGTTTAATATCTAGAGTGCTGTCTGCTGAAATAGTTGCAAGTCTAACTAAACTCTGTGCATTAGGAACAACGCTTTGAGGCAGCAGATAAAAAGGTCAGATTCCACAATGTCTGCCTGTCATAGTGAGGAAAAGCTATGATAAAATTTGTTTCACTCAGCCTCCCCCCCCCCCCCCTTTCTTTTATTTCATTTCCCTTTCCTCTCTCTGCACTACTTACAGCTGGACATAGATTATTGTGAGCCAAATCCTTGCCAGAATAGTGCCCAGTGCTTCAATCTTGCTATGGACTATTTCTGTAACTGCCCTGAAGATTACGAAGGGAAGAACTGCTCCCACCTGAAAGATCACTGCCGCACAACTCCTTGTGAAGGTTTGTGTCACCTTGCGGGTGAATGGGAATGACAGGCAGTGGTTTCTGCCCCTCCCCTGGCTGGAGCCGTAATGCAGCTCCACTAGTGTAGCCACTGGAGTAGCTCTTGCATAAAGAGCCTGAATTTTGCCCTGTGTTTGCCCTCTATTCGTATGAGAAGATGAGTAGTATTTGTAAATATCAGTGATTTGAAAGACAGTGTTATGTCAACGTGGACGGAAAACACATGTAGCAAATGGCTTGCTTTGCTGAGTTTATTCCAGGCCACAGACGTGGTCCAGCAATCTTCAGATAAGATGCTGTGATTATTTTATGCACAAACAACTGGTATAGTCCTTTTATTTTATAGCAGCGAGCATATTTGGCAGTGTTAGGTTAACGGTTCGACTTGATGATCTTAAAGGTCTTTTCCAACCTAAATGGTTCTATGATACGTTTGTCTTTTATGTGTCCATCACTGGAAATTAAAATGTTGCTCTTAGCTTAAGAAATCAGATAGAATGGGCAATCCTCACGCAGATCTCTGCTTTTTCTACAGTAATTGACAGCTGTACTGTGGCAGTAGCTTCTAACAGCACACCGGAAGGGGTTCGTTATATTTCTTCAAATGTCTGTGGTCCTCATGGAAAGTGCAAGAGCCAGGCAGGTGGAAAATTCACCTGTGAATGCAACAAAGGATTCACTGGCACCTACTGTCATGAGAGTAAGAGCTAAAAAGAGAATATATTATACTGTCCCCTAGTCTTTTTGGAAAAAAGATTCCATCCTTTCTTCCCAGACTGCTATACGGTTTCTTTCTTGTAACACAGTGAACCTTGGAACTGCTTTAAGTTTTCATTTCCCGCTTGGGCGAGGCAGATTGGAATTTGCTAGGCCTTGGGGAAAGTTCACAGTAATGAACCTTCTGGCCTTGAATTGTATGTTTTTAAAAACCTTATGTATACAAGGTCTGAGGTAGTAAATAGTGGAGTTTAACATGGGTCTTAAGGATTCCTGATTTTTTTGGTTTGTTTTTAATTGTAGTTGTTGAGTGACAGGCTCATCACTTTGTGCAGTGTTTTTCAGCTACTTCTCTTGCTTGTAACCCTTCCTCTCAAAACAAATGGAAGTAGCACCAAATAGTCTGCAATAAGATGATGACTTGTGGTAGCTCAACTTCTAGTTTGATCTTTTNCTTGTATCGACGGCATCAACTCCTACAAATGTATTTGTAGTGATGGATGGGAAGGAACATACTGTGAAACAAGTAAGTTAACCATTGTTCAGCACACAGAAATATCTCTTGGAAAAACAGGAGGAAGGAATGGCTGGTACTGTCTTTAAGACTGTAGTGACCAGCGCCAATTCAACATAAACTCTGCTTCAAAGGCCACAGAGGAGAAGGTGTCCTCTTTTTTTCTATCGAGTCCCAGGCTTTTGTATCAGAACTAAACCCAAGTTACAAAGCTGGACTGGGAGTAGAACCTGGCTCTCCTACTGTTCAATTTTCTGCTCTACCCTTTGGATAACTTTCTGTAAGAAACCCTTGGCATTAGTGTACACCATTTTAGGAATGGCACATCTGCATATCACGCTTGCATTTTGTCAGTCTCGGGAACAGAAGAGCAGTGAGCACTCAACTCCTGTCCTCTGACTGATAGGATAGTTTATGTAATAGGCCTTTTCACTTCTTGTTTACTGAAACAAGATGACAAACAAAATGAAAACAAACTGGAGGCATGTGGTGGAATACTCTTCATCTCTGTGACAGCACTTAAAGCTTTAAAATACTGTCTTAAGTGTTTAATCCGTAATTGAAACACAGGCCAAAATTAGGGATGGGGCATGCACCTTTCAAGCATTAAGTGTTTGTCAATTCTGTAAACACTGCTTAGTTTGTTTTCTGTCCTTAACATATCTAGATATTAACGACTGCAGTAAAAACCCTTGCCACAATGGAGGAACTTGCCGAGACTTGGTCAACGACTTCTTCTGTGAATGTAAAAATGGGTGGAAAGGAAAAACTTGCCACTCCCGTAAGTTCAGCATTTCCAAAACACAACAGGCGTGCTCTGTTGGGCTGCTTAAACTTGTTGCATTGCATTAAGAAAGCACTGGTATTAAGGGTAGTTTGGGTTCTTCACAGGTGACAGCCAGTGCGATGAGGCAACGTGCAACAATGGAGGAACATGTTATGATGAGGGGGACACTTTCAAGTGCATGTGTCCCGCAGGATGGGAAGGAGCCACTTGTAATATAGGTAAATATCCTGCACAATCACCAGGTAGCAGATGCAGCACTGGATCTGTGACCTCAGTTTTTCCTCTTGGCTCAGCTTTGGCAGCTTTCTAACAACTTAGCGGCAAATCTTGTTTCTGTTACAGCAAGGAACAGCAGCTGCCTGCCAAACCCCTGTCATAACGGTGGTACCTGTGTAGTCAGCGGGGATTCTTTTACTTGTGTCTGCAAGGAGGGCTGGGAAGGACCCACATGTACTCAGAGTAAGTCGTCTCTGCTTGAACTTTTCCAGAGTGTTGCATGATGAGAACATTAGCTCATCCTGTCGCCCTTGGAGTCAAGATTGAAACCAGAAGGGAAAGCTTGTTTGATGTAGGCTTTAGCATCACCTGAATCTTTGTTTTTAATGACTTTATGTGATAGAGCCTTGACCTGGGCATGAGAAAGTTGCAAATGAGTTAAGTGGAGACAGATGTTGTCTTGTTTTCTCCTGCATTCTTTTTCTACGAGCAGCTCTGTCTGCTTCCACTTTTTTTCCCCCCCCACCCCCGTTAGATTCTTTACAAGGATCTCTTCCTGTGTACATGTGTTCCACAATGTAGTTAACAAATTTTGTGGTAGAAGCCTGGAATCAATTTAGTAAAGAATTTCAGCATATTTTTGTTAAAGTTGAGCTAAGTGTAACTTGGGCATTAGGGAAAGTTTGATCCTTCTTTACTGACAGTAGAGTTGTATTAGCCGAAGGCTGCATATTTAATGTTGTCCATCTCTGCTTTGCAGACACAAACGACTGCAGTCCTCATCCTTGGTAAGTTTAATATGCATAGCTTTCATCCTTTGCTTTTTTGTTTTGGTGTGGGGGTTTTTTGGGGTNTTTGTTTGTTTTTTTTTAGAATTCTAGATTCTTGTTATCTCTAGCAGGTTTTTTTACTGTATATAATGACTTTTCTTTATAGTTATAACAGTGGCACTTGCGTGGATGGAGACAACTGGTACCGCTGTGAATGTGCTCCAGGCTTCGCAGGTCCTGACTGCAGGATCAGTAAGTGTTTCAATGGCACTCTACCTTGCTTTTTGGCTTGCTTGAATCTTGTTGTGAGCCATCATCTTAATTAAGTGGTAGATCAGATTAACGATAGATGTCCTGTCTCTTCTGTGTCTGTACCCAGAACTGTAGCAGATGGGGGGAGGGCAGGAATTGCACTGAAAATGAAAGGAATCTTAAAGTCCATTCAGCAAGGGCTGAAACCTCTTGGTTCAGCTGAGTGGGCAAAACACCCTTCAGGATAGCCTTCCCAGTTGGAATGTGTTTGTGTGGCATAGGTTTCTGCTCGAGATGAAAACGTGCCAGTCAAAAACCTTGTCAATTAATAATCTACCTACAAGCCCTGAGGTGATGTATGCACTTCCCTGTAATTTAATAATAATTACAGGTAGGAGGACACTAACACTTTTTTTTTTTTTTTTTTTAACAACAGCGATGGAAAGAGAAGTTTCCTAGTAGCAATACAAGTGGAAAGGGGTTTAACATTGTCATCAGTTGAAGGGGGACGAAACTGGAGTATGTCAAAGGAGAGGAAGTGTGTTTGTGTGAGAAGGAATGTGTCCTTGCCCTTGAAAAACTTAAGTAGCCATAGGGGTCAGGTTTTGATCTTTGTTAGTGCCACACAGCAGAAACTTCAAAGAACTTGTGCTGAGATTATAGCGGTACTGCTAATAAGAATTTATTTTGGAGTAGACACTAGATGATGAACATAAAGCTCCAGTAGGCAAATCTCTCGTACGTTTTTTCTGACAAAATAAAAGGATACCACAGAGTAACTTTTTTATTTCTTCTCCTTCCCATCACAGATATCAACGAATGCCAGTCTTCACCCTGTGCCTTTGGAGCTACGTGTGTAGACGAAATTAATGGGTACCGGTGCATTTGCCCACCGGGTCGTAGTGGTCCAGGATGCCAAGAAGGTATTCCAAATGTCATAGCTGGTCATAATGCTCGTAGTGAGATCTATGTAATAATTGTGTGATATAACAAGCTCGTGGTTGTGTGGGGTTTTCTTGGGGTGGGGGTTATTTGTTCTAAAGCAAGTATCTTTCGTTATTGAAGAAGCAAACTTAGGGATAAGTTTAGATGAGCTTAGGAAAGTTTTGGGGGATTTTTCGCCACTTCCTCCACTCACCCCACCCCCTCCCATTTTAAGTTTATAATTTTGTTCAATCTCTCTTCAGTTACAGGAAGGCCTTGCATTACCAGTGTTCGCGTAATGCCGGATGGGGCTAAGTGGGATGATGACTGCAATACCTGTCAGTGTTTGAATGGAAAAGTCACCTGTTCTAAGGTACAGCTGTGCTGTGTTTTGGGCTGTACTGTCTTCTGTCCTGTAACCAGTGGTTACTTACCAGTATTTATTCTTTTCCAGGTTTGGTGTGGTCCTCGGCCTTGTGTCATACATGCCAAAGGTCATAACGAATGCCCAGCTGGACATGCTTGTGTTCCTCTTAAGGACGACCACTGTTTCACTCACCCTTGTGCTGCAGTGGGTGAATGTTGGCCTTCAAATCAACAGCCTGTGAAGACCAAATGCAATTCTGATTCTTACTACCAAGACAACTGTGCCAACATCACCTTTACCTTTAATAAAGAAATGATGGCACCAGTAAGTAGCAGAACATAGCTCACTGTGCTGTGGCACGCACACGCACGCTTGCTTCCCAGAGCATGAAACAACTTTTTTGACTGGTAAAAGTACAGTAAAAGCTGACACTCCTTTATTATCCAAGAAAACAGAGGGTATAGAAGGATTAATACAGACTGCTACCCTAAATGCTTTTGTGTCCGGAGAACAAAAGCTGTTTTGGAGGGAATTCCACCTCTTCTTTCCTTGAGAACTCCTTACTTCAGGGGAAAAGAAAAGAAAAAAAAAAAAAATTCTTACATCTGTGTGTTCATGTGCATATATATTTAAAAAAACCCCACCTTTTTTGTATCCTCCAGGGACTTACCACAGAGCACATTTGCAGTGAATTGAGGAATCTGAATATTCTGAAGAATGTTTCTGTTGAATATTCCATCTATATTACCTGTGAGCCTTCACACTTGGCAAATAATGAAATACATGTTGCTATTGTAAGTATTCCTGGAATATTTTTAAATGTCTTAGTAGTTAATTGCTTGGATATGTGTGCAACATGTGGATTTAATAAAAATTGTAATTCCTGGCTTTGTCAGCACTTCTCATGGTTTAGTTTCCATCCCAATTCCCTTTAAGAGCAAGGGAAGAAATCCTGGTTACATGTGCATACCTGAAAGCTACCATCTGGTGGCAACTGTAATAGGGGTAGTAAAACACTTCTCTGCTACATTCTCCTGAGCTGAGCGCTGCTTTCTGGGGGGGTTTGGTTGTCTTTGTAAAGATGGGGGCAAAACTTATGCATTATTAGTTTCTGCCCACAGCTGGGCTTTTTGTTTGTTTCTGTTTTGTTTTTTAAGTATTAAAAGTACTGAGAGCCTTAACTGACTGTGAAAGTTTATAGAATAGCAGATTACCCACGCATCTGATCTGGCACTTGGTATTAATTGTATGACTTTTACTGTAGTCTGCAGAAGACATAGGGGAAGATGAAAACCCAATCAAAGACATCACAGATAAGATTATCGACCTTGTCAGTAAGCGCGACGGGAACAACACACTAATTGCCGCAGTCGCGGAAGTCAGAGTACAACGGCGACCAGTTAAAAACAAAACAGGTGAGCTTTTCCTTGTCTGCAAACCCTCGTACGCTTGCCATGACTAGAACAGCCTTTCAAAGCGGGTGAAGCTTTTCTCGCTTTCGAGATTTGTAGCCAGCCTGAGAATGTCCGCCTCTTGGCCCTGTTAGCAGGGAACAAGGGGGAGGCTTTGGACCGGGACCCGATTCCTTTAAAAACCCAAAAGGTCTGAAAACGCTCTGAAACAGTGGCCTAACCTGTTAAAAGGGCTGCTACTCTTCTGCGCTCTTCACGAAGAAATAAGGAAGGCGGCGGCAACTGGCTGGCTCTGAAAGGTCCCATGTATTTACCTGGCGATGCCACTGTCCAGCTGTGATGAATTAAACGCTGTCAGAAGTGGCCATTATTCGCTTTCCACGTAGCGCCAGGCAGGCACTGGCACCTTGCTGACAGCCAGCAGGCGAGAGAGAAATGACGGTAGCGGGTTCGGAGCCAACTGCCCTCGGGGCAGGAGACGTTCCCTCTGAGCTGGGAGCCGCGGCAGGGCAGCCTAAGGAAGCCGGCGTTACTCTTGCCAGCGGCGAGCGGCTCTGTGCGTACGAGGAAGACGTTTTCCAGGAGGGCTATCAGTCAGTGCTCCTGAGGCCTAAACTCGCTTTAAACACCCTGTATTCTAAACGAGCCAAGATTATCCTGCTGTTACCGTCTGGACCCCAGTGAAAAAATAAGGCTCAAGAGCTGAGATTTGTTTTCTTTGTAGAAAGCCTGGGCTGGAACACGTGGTTTGCAGCGGGGTTAACGGGTCTCGTATCTCTTCCAGATTTCTTGGTGCCGTTGCTGAGCTCGGTCTTAACAGTAGCCTGGATCTGTTGCCTGGTAACTGTTTTTTATTGGTGCATTCGAAAGCGCAGAAAGCAGAGCAGCCACAGTCACACGGCGTCTGATGACAACACTACCAACAACGTAAGGGAGCAGCTGAATCAGATAAAAAACCCCATTGAGAAGCACGGAGCAAATACTGTCCCAATTAAAGACTACGAAAACAAAAACTCTAAAATTGCCAAAATAAGGACACACAATTCAGAGGTGGAGGAAGACGACATGGACAAACACCAGCAGAAGGCCCGATTTGCCAAGCAGCCAGTGTACACTTTGGTAGACAGAGATGAAAAGCCCCCCAACAGCACACCTACAAAACACCCGAACTGGACAAACAAACAGGACAACAGAGACTTGGAAAGTGCACAAAGCCTAAATAGAATGGAGTACATTGTATAGCAGACAGTGGGGTGCTGCCATGCAGGGCCTTTAAATAGCATTATAAAGGCACTCAAGAGCTTGTAGTTCTTAAACTGTTGTGTAATATTTGAGTCTAAGGCTATTATTTACTTAGAATCCCTGTGTTAATTTAAGTTTTGACAAGCTGGCTTACACTGGCAATGATAGTTGCTGTGGTTGGCTGGAATACCAAGTGCTGCATTTCACATCTATGCAAAACTAGTCAAAAGTGCCCTCACGTAAATTCAGCTGCAGCTGACACACATCATGGAAACGTTTCATAAGGTATTACGTAGCCTTATCACTCTTCCGTAGCGTTAATTTTTTTTTTTTCTGCCAGATGTCCCGATTTATTCAGTTTCTTTAGCCTAATACATTTTATTTATATTTATTGAATTTGAGTTTTTTGTATATTGGTTTTATGGTGACGTACAACTAGTTCTGTATTTGAAAGTGCCTTTGCAGCTCGGAACCACAGCAACTATCAAAAATAAGTTTATTATTTATTTTTTTATTGTATTTTTGTTGGGGGCGGGTGGGGGGAACTTGTCAGCAGTTGCTGGTAAATGAAGAATTTAAAGAGGAAAATGTGTCAAAAATAGAAGTTTGTATAGAAATGTAAATAATTCTTTTTTATTAATCACTGTGTATATTTGATTTATTAACTTAATAATCAAGAGCCTTAAAATATCATTCCTTTTTATTTATATGTATGTGTTTAGAGTTGAAGGTTTTTGATAGCATTGTAAGCTTGTGGCTTCTCTATTTTGAATTTATTTTCTTGTTACATGTTGCCTATATGCCAAAACTAAGGTGTTCTAAAATAGTTTATTTTTAATAGGATGGGCTTTCATGCCTTGATGCTGGTTTTTGTACAATGTCAAACGTTTGAAACACCTTCCATAGTATCACTTTAAGACTATTTGTAAGTACTGACTGAGGCAGTTTAGATAATTAGACTAGAAAATTTTTTTTTTGCTGCTTTAGACTTGAAAAATGAGTGACAGGCAGATAATCTGCTAAGAAGCAGTTTAAGGGAACAAAAACTGAGCTATTACTTTATGTAGATGAAATGTGAGTGGTTGCATGTAATTAAAATATCAAATTAGCGTGTGAAGTTGGAAACACAGCAATCTTATTTTGTAAATTCTAATTATTTTTTTTCTCACCATGAATATGTAATAACTGAACCACTTGTAGATTTGACTTTTTTTTGTAATCTACTGCATTTAGGGAGTATTCTAATAAGCTAGTTGTTGAATACTTGAACAGTAGAATGTCCAGTAAGATCACTGTGTAGGTTTGCCATAGATTACACTGCCCGCCTTAACAAGTGAGGAAATCAAAGTGCTATTACGATGTTTAAGATCAAAAGGCTTATAAACATAGTCATCTCGGTGGTTAACCACTGAGATCACGAAGATACCTTGTATTGTGATATTAGTGTTATATGAAAATGCATCTTTGATGTGTTGTTCCTGGCAATAAATCTTGAAAAGTAATATTTATTAAATTTTTTGTATGAAAACAGAAAAGAGCGTGGAGATTATTGAGCTTGGAGGAGGCACTGCCCACCAGTTAGTTCTGCAAAACCAGTGGCCGGTGCCGGTTCACGTTTCCGAGACCTGCCCCTCAGTTCGGTGGGGTCAGTCAGCTTTGGTCAGGTGACTACACCTTCCCCTCTGGCTCTGAATCAGGCTGAAGGGGTTTGAAAGCAGCAGGGCCCTGGTTCTCGGTGTACCTCCACGTACGTGGAAGAGGAGGAGGAGGAGGAGGATGGGACTGGAATTGTGCAAGGAGGTTACTTTGCATGGGCCAATGAGCTACCACCAGGCCGATGGTAACCAAATCGAAGTCGCTAGGTGAGATACAAACTGCTGACCTGGATGGGAAAGGATCCATAGATTATACTGATTTCTAAGGGCCCAAAGTGCTTTGTGAAGCATAAAATAAACTCTTAAACTATTTAACATACAACGGCTTCTAATGCTTAACTAATGCAGCACCACCCCACCCCACCCCCCCCCCCCCCAAGAGGGGCTGTGTCTGTGTAAGCAGGGGGTGGCCGTCTGCTACTCTGCTCTATTTTAGCACATTTTCCTGAGGAAGCTGCAAGTTTGTTCTGGTAAGGTACTAGTACAAAGCTGAGGGAGAATTAACGGTGTGTTACACACGCGGTTGAAAAATAATATAAAATAGGGCCAGGCTGCTGCTTGTACTTCACCTTAAACCAACCCACTGCACGGTCAGGCTTTTTCATCCGTATTTTGTTTGTAGTAAATACAGATACTTTATATAAAGCTTGCTGTGACGTGAATACGACGACTGCTTAAAAGACCTGACAGCAAGACGTTCTCTGTTCTGTACCTTCTTTACAGCGGTCTTACAAAAAAAAAAAAAAACTGGATAAAACCTCTATAGTGCTACTTTTTATTTCAACCTCACTTTAAAAGGAGATTTCTAACTTGTCCCTACACCACCTTGAAAGGGAGTCTGCTCTTAACTCTTCGCAATCACACGCCACATAAGCACCGGAGCATCATCCGTTTGCTGCCTGCCGAATGGGAAGTCGACAAGATTCGCTTCATCTGACCACTTCACTAATTCCTCATCCAACAAATCCCATGAATATTTATTTCCCTTTGTTCCCTGGCTTCTGCAATCTGCAATAAAGCAAACACTGTGTCTAAAAAAGCCACTTAAAGATACTAGAATCTTCCACCTGCCTCACAAGTACCAAGTTGAGGCTGTTAACCGAACGCTTTTCCATACTTTTAATGTTGCATTAACCATCTTCCTGAGATCTACTGTTCACACAGGTCTCAAATTCAATGCCGCAGAAACCAAGTACCTCTTCTAAATGACTGAAAAATTTATACCTGAATGTGTAGGAATAAATCTGAGTCTGCCTTCTATTAACAAAAAAA
>VYZV01004694.1:24013-36492 GCA_013401275.1 Pandion haliaetus | reverse complement strand
AAAAAAAAAAATTCGGGCTTTTGCCAGTCCTGGGAACATGGATTTGCCAGGCTACTTCGAAACCTACTGAGGCAAATTCTAATTACAGACTTAATCATTTAATACAGTGACAAAGCTGTTTAGATCACTGAAGACTCCGTGTAGAGCAAAACCCGGGTTCCTCAAGCTTCAAAACTCGTCAAAGCTTTGAGCGCAATACTGATTTAGTTATTTCCAGCCTTTCCTGTGCTACAAAGTACTGGACTGACCACGCGGAGGTTTTGGTACTGCAGAGTTTCTCCGTACACGACCTATTTTTCCCCATATAACCCATTTCATTGCTACCTTGTAGCGTTACAAAATTAGAGCTGCAGCAGTTTTACGGGGGAAGGAAGAGAATTCGGTGAAAATGCTATAATGATATTTTTAAATTATATCCTCCTATCTCAGTGGTAGCTTCAAAATTTACACTGGTGACTAGAACGCAAATACAGTCTTCCAAAGCCCAGAACCACCACCAGGCTGGGGGCTGGCATATGAAGTGTTTTCCGTTGCCGTGAAAATAAACAGAAACACGAAGTTTAAGGCTTTCTCATTAGAACTCCAAGGCACATTTATTTTTCTGGAAATTATACTTTGCCAGTTCACGGTTTACTACTCTGGGAAGATAGATACGTTCTGTTTAGTCAGGAGAAGCTTCCCGCTGCTCGCGTGTGTTTGTTCTTTGGATCCTTGTTCACTGAAAAATGTGCGCTTCCCGAGCTGCCGCTTAAACACAGGAGCTTTAAAAAAAAAAAAAAAAAAGCAGCAAAATTACTCCCTTTAGCACCCTCCGCTTTGCTCTACCTGCAGCTAATTGAACCTGTCGAACCTGGGTTTGGTTCAACCCGAGCCGAGCATCGCCACATCAAAGACTCTGCACCTCCGCGTGGAAAGGGCCCATCTTACGTAGAGGCGACTCGCGAAAAGGCGCTGATCGTGCACGTTACATCAGCCTTAACGCCAATATTCATGTCGCTGGGGGAAAGACAGCCTTGGGAACTGCTATTTCTGCATTGCTAATAAGAGCAAATGACAGCCAGCTAGCGCTTGTACATTGAAGCCTAGCAAGTGACTAACATAAACCAGTCTAGGGCCTAAACAAGCAATTTTGCTGATGAAGCCGTTTTCCCTTCCACGGAAAGAACACTTCTTCTTCCACCAGCCAGCAGACCTGCACAGCAAGAGTTAACATTATTAATCAGCTCTCTGCCAAGCTAGAAAACCTACGAGGTCGCGCTCTCCGTCGCTCCTTGCGGACTGCACAATCCAGCTCCTCGCCCGCCAGCCCCCAGGGCGGCTGCCCCAGCCTCCGGCTGAAGCTGGCCTTGCCTCCTCGGCTAGCCGGGGGCTCGCGTCACCGCCCGTGCCCTTTGCCGAGCCCCTCCGGAACAAGCCACGAGGCCGAGGCTTGATGTTTTTATCGGTGTATGCAAAGACGAGAAGTTCCGACAAGGGAAGTGCCAAATTCAGCCTTTTCCTCCCCAGAAGATGGAAGTGATTGCGTAAACTCCCCCTCCCCTTCTAAACGGAGCAAGAGTCTTTAAGTGTATTTAAGAATTTTTTAACTTCCTCTTTTTCAGTAATGACACCAGCGGCCATCATGGTTACTGCTTACCAGTGCGCACAGAGTTTGCTTTTAAAGGTTAGCTGTTAGCCCCCCGAGTGGGAAAAACCAGCAAAATAGCTGTGCAATGATAAATTCCGATTTCTGGGGGCGCGGAGGTGGACAGCGCTGGAGGTTCTGTACGGTCTGCTGGCCACCAGACGGAGGTTCAGCAGTTGGCTTACCTAGCACTGGGGCAGCACTGGCGCGATGTGGTATCAGACAGGGCGTCAGACCGGAGTTCCAGCCCAGATCTTCCAGGGAGCGCCTTCTCTGTGATGTGCAAATTGTTTCAACCAGTTTCTCTACAGGGTGGAGAAATAAGTCTCTATTCTTTTCATTCTAGTACTATGAGATCATATTAATATTAAAAAGGGGCATGCCCATCTCTAGAATTATAGCTCAAGACACTCTTCTTTAAAGATCTGATGCATAAATCAAAAAGACAATTTCTCTGGCAGCAACTAAAGCAGCCATGGAGCTAGATTACCAGTTCCTGCTGCTGAGGTACTACGTCTCAGTTACACTGAAGGATCAAACGTTGACAGAATGGGAGCAAATCAGCGAAATGCTCATTCAGAAAAGGTGCATTGTCAGCTCTCACAGGAACCAATTCCCAGCTCTGGAATAATTGCAATGGATAGTAAAGGAGGCAGGACGGTGGCGGTTAATTCCCTGGGCGATTTCCAGGTTACAGCTGAAATGCCCTGTGACACGACATCATTTGCACAACTCTTACGATTTCTCAGCATAAGCCGACACCACCAAACAAACAAACAAAAAGTCCCCGTCTAAAAATGTCACCTTATTGCCACCGTGGGAAGGACGAGGTCACGCGCTACCAGGTTCCATTTTAATTATCTGGTTTAAAAAAAAAAANAAAAAAAAAAAAAAAAAAAAAAGAAGGGTGAACAAGATGGGAGAACTGCGTTCAAAAATACTTGAACGAGTTGATGGAAGAGTTTGCAGTACGAGTTCCTTAACCGGCTTGCTTTACCTTGAAGAAATTGCTTACCCTCAGTGCTGCCCCAACGGTCAAAATAAGCATATTCATACCCCTCCCAGGTTCAGCTGCAGAACGCTTTGATATCCCTTTGATGAAAGGCTCCGCGTGCTGCTATTCCCCCACCCCACATCTTCTCGTTCACATAGGTTTTTGGATGCTAGTTAATGCTTATTAGAGAAGAAAAAAGCAGCAAGCAAAGAAGTGAGGGTGCCTTTTATTAAAGCTAATTTCTGAGGCCAACCCACACTTCCCACTGCTGGCTAGAAGACTCTTGATACTATTCACTCTGTTTGCTCAAGCCTGCATTACAGTGTTTTAATACAGTATGAAACTTTATTTATTAGATACTGATACGGGCAAGGAGATAACTACTCGTAACATGCAATCTGGGACAGCCTAACTACATTTTACATCCTTCTGATTCCAACTGCAAGCAAAAAATTCTTTTCTCCAACTTCTTCCTTAAAAAAAGGATCCATTTTCCACTCAAAAGCCAATTAAATGAAGATATAAAAATGCCAATTAAAACTCAGCCAATGCGACCCACATGCAGAGCGGCAAGAGGGAAGGAAGTTCACACTCACAAAATAAACACCTTCTGAAAGCTACTTAACACCGCACTCGGTCAAAACTTTCTGCAGCAAGGAAAGTTCTGGTTCTTAAAATTTTCCTTTTTTTGTTAGAAACAGGTGCTCTTGAAATTATGCAAGTCAAGCATAACACAGAAGCACGGCTACGCAATTGTAATAACACATTAACCTACACTCTAGACCCTGGTATGCAGAACGACAACCTGACAGATAATATCGGAACTAGCAGAAAGCTCACTACTCAAAACAACTCTTGTGATAGCTAAAACCTTCCTACCCATCAACACTGGGCAAGGGAGATTTCACATCAGCCTGCTTCCTCTTTATAAATAAGTATTTAAAAGGCTGGTCTCGCTTTTGATGTGTGTTTAAACACAAAAGTTCACTAAACAAATATTTTTCACTACTTTGATGTAAAGAATAATGGAAACGATGGTCTGCACACACTGAAAAGTGTTTGGCTAGGAAAGGACTGTTTCACTATCAGCAAACAGCACAGACCAAATTAACCAGATATTCATTGAAAAAAACCAAAAAAACAAAAAAAAACAAACCACAAAGCTGGCTGGTTTGCAATAGACAGCTATTTCTCTTGAAGACAAACACGTATTTTTCAATGTGCGCTCAGCACTGTGGGCTTTAGCCAGTCTCAGATCTACACAAATTTCCGAGGAGTTCAAAGAAGCTCTGAACATGAAAAAACCCAACATAACAAACACACACAAAAGAAACTGTTTCTGTGCTTCAATGGCAGTTTCAGAACAGAGCCTTAAATATTTATTACTTCTAACAGAGAGGTATGCTAATGCTGCTCAGAAGCAAATTGGTAATAGAAAGCCACAGCCAAGACTTGCAAACTGCTAATTGTACTCCAGCTCAGTTTCCAGCTTGCTTTTTTTTTTTTGCCTTTTTCTTCCCTCCCGCCCCTAAACCTGATTGAGGAAATCAGGTTTGTGGTTCAACAGCACGTCAGACCACACCTCTGCCAGTCACCTGGGTGCAGGTGGATTGTTGATAAACACAAAACAAAGCCTGAGAAGACGACAGGGAAGTGACAGGGGCACGGTCACAATACAGCCTGGATGTCACAGCATCACGTAAAGCACCCACAAGGTGTGCAAAAGGGAAACTTTTAGAATAGTCCTGCTGCACAGGCAAAAGAAAGAACAGTTTTGAGCAGCGACACCATCTAAAATCCAGAAACGACCATGAATTCAAAGCTTTTCCCTGAATAACTGCATTTCTGAAAGGATCCAAGAGATGATGATACAAACCATACGTGGTTGCCCTCTGGTTTCTGATACTTGAGTTAAATGGATTAGGAGAGAGGCAATAGGAAGGGAAGCTTCAGAATCCAAAACTGTTAGCAGTCCTTGCTTGAGACCATCCACAATTTTCACAGATACAATCAGTGTGTTTGCCAGTTTGCAAAAGTAAGCATAAGGTCTTTTTCCCAACCAGAATGAAAAGAAGTAACTGAAGTGATTTTATAAACTCAGCATGTGGCTGTTACTGCATAATCCTCTAAACCTCTCCTGTAGGTACCTGTTACAACCAGGAACATCATCAAAAAGATCCAAGGAAAAGCAAAGTAGAAATAATGGAAATTTAAAACTGCAGTCTAGAATATATGCTTGCAGCACTTTTCATCAGTTTATTTATATTATTATTTTATGTACATTATTATCAGTTTTATTCACTGTAAGCACTTAAAGAAGCCACCCAGAAAATCTACACTAAGACTTTAACACTAACTATCAAATTATTCTATTTTATCTATTTTAATTACTCTTATTTTTCTGATAAATCCTTAATTAAACATCCCTATACCTCTTTTAAGTCGATCCAAAAGGTGCTTTTTCCTCCCTTCCTGGCCCACTATCTCGAGTCCATACAAAAGACAACAGTAAACATACCTCAGGCTATTCTTCCTCCAAACCCAGGTTCATTTGCAGCCTGGGCTTTGCCGTTACTAGGAAAGACCTTTATGCAGCGCCTGAAGACTGGTAAGCATTAGCAATCTTACTGCAAAGCCCTGTGAGAAACATCAGACAAACAGGCTGAGAGAAAAAAGAGAAAATGTCTTCTAGCAGGTACACAGGATCTTTTACATTTACAGCAAAAGCAGAAATTATTTATGGCACAAAGATGCCGTTCAATTGACAGTGTCTTGCTGTCAACTGCCGAGTTGCTAACTCTCATACTGTACTACCAACTCTAAAGCTGATGGATGTGAATCTTCTTCTTCACCTAAGTGAGGATATCCACAGTATTTGTCAGTAAGATTTTTCAAAATTGCTTCACATAAAAGGCCTGTGGTCACACTGATTTTAAGAGAATGATCAAAGAAAATTGCTTATCATTTTATTTTAAACATTTAAAAACATAAGCATGAAATAAAAATTACATGTCTTTAGCTCATTAGCATATACGTTACAAAAGCAGTATGAAAAGCACTGTGCAATTAAAAATTACCTCTATCTTAAAATAACAAATACCTCGGGTATTACTAACACATGATAAACAGCGTGTTGCCCTTGCACACAAACAAGGCCTGATTTTGAAACGTGAATGCACGAAGATGCGTATGCATGTTTATGTATGAACTTCTCCCAATAGCAATGTTTGCACATCCAGGTGGTCGCATATATAAAACCAATCTTTGTTTGTCCAAAGATGGAATGCATGATCACTTGCATCCACAACTCTTGTTAGAAATAAATGTTCGTACCAAAACTGCACAAGCAGAAACTATAGTTATTTTGAAACCTCACTGAAAAGGCGGACCTTAAATTATCAGCAACATTAAATCCTGGTTAAAGATTTATTTGAAATAATCTCGGTTTGCCTTACTGTTGTAAAGATCATGTGAATAAATCATGAACTTCCTAACACAGAGAGAGAAAGGATTAATTTTTACTAAAATAAACTATGTGTTCAGAAACAAGCAAACACTGAATAACTGCAGCTGCTAACAGATCACAAAAGTGGTTTTAACTTTTGCTGTCATCAGCTGATACGACTTTTTAACAGTACTAAAACATCCATCGATCTAAAATTTTGCTTAGTAAATATTACAAGAGATTTTTCTTTCTACAGATATTACAGTGGTTCGTACAATATTAATGTCTAATTCCTAAGGACTTAACAGAATTACCTTCATTACAGTTCCAAATGACTAAGATGCTCAGTTAACTAAATTTTCTTAAAAAAGTTTTACCTAATTTTGACTTTGTATTTTTATTATTTTTCATTATTTTGAATTGCTCCGTCCTTTTTGCACATGCTTTCCAAACACAAATTTGGCTGTCCATCCGTGCCATCAAGGTAATATTTCAGACTTTATGACTTCTTAACCCTTCTCAGTTTTAACTTCCTGAGACCATTTTCAACTTCTTTTTTTCTTTTTTGGATAAGCTTCTCTGAAGATACAGGCTGCGGTTCTAAACAAGATGATGGCATCACAGGCAATTCTTCAGTGGTTGCGTTTGGCTCATTTTGGCTTGTCTGCACTACATTGTTCCTCACAGAAAGCGGCCGGGAGAGGTTTCTTCTCAAAGTTAGTGACTCCTCATCGGACGCAGTCTTTGTCATGTTTTCTTTAGAAAACAAACTGGAACCAAGTGGGGTCTTCTCCTCCAGGAACGGACCTGAACAATCATCATTGCGCTTGCTCATTTCTGTATTGCTAGGAATTAAAGGAGTCCCTTCAGAGGATACTTTTTTGAAATGCTCTAACTTTTCTTCTGCACCACAGCTCTTTTGTTGAGCCTCTGTTTTGGTCACTTTTTGACTTTGTTTTGGACCTAGCGCTGCTGACTCAGAGCTACAAGGAGGGTTCTCACTTAGAAGACTCGACTTCAACCACTCCACAGAGTGAGGTTTTTGCTGGCTGCTAACATCATCTGGCTGTCTCTGATTAACATAATTTTCCAGCTCTAAAACAGGAAGCTCCATGTTGCTCTCAGCTGTATTTATGCAGTCCTTCAGCAGTCCTGTACTCCTACATTTCACTTCAGACTGAGGACTAAGAGAAGTTTGACAGTCGTTCTTTCTGTTCCCTGTCTGCAAGTCCGCTGAGCCAAGATATGCTTTCTTGGAGTCCTTGCTGATTTGAGGTTTGCTTGTGCTACTTCTCCTTGTTTTTGTCCTTTTCACACTGCAATAAAAAGGAATTTTGTTTTTAAATGAAAAAAGAATCTTCCCTGCCTCAATCTGCCCTTCTTACAAACTCTGAAACACCACTAGGGCAACCCTCTTTCTGAATGTGGAAAAAAAGCCTGTATATCATCTTGACAAGCAGTAATGTTTGTCTAGTGTGGATAATATCAAATGTTATCCATCTGATTTCCACTGCACTAGGGGAACCCTATTTATTAATGACTAAGCCATGAAGGAGTTCACATTCTATTCCAAGAGGCAGAACTGGATTCATTACAGATGTTAAAGGTCAACACAGCATAAGTATATTGAATTCCTTCCCAAACTGGCTAGATAAAATAGTTTTTCATAAGTGCCTAAATGATTTCAAACCATTCCCATATATTCACATGCATAATGTATATCTAAAGAATAGAGGGGGTCAGGCAGGGAGAGGCAGCATACGCGTCTCTCTCTGTGTGAGTTTCTAATCTCTATTTCAGCATGTTCCTCTGGAATTTTTCCCAGGGCATTTCAAAGCATTACTTTAAAGTTAACCACTACTCATTCAGTGTCAAGCCCGTTCATCTGGGAAGGACTTAGGTAATGCAAGTAGATGATATTCTAAAAGGAATTATACAGGAAAATGGGATCACAAGGGACCTGATGGAGTGTCAGTACATGAACACTCCTCAGCAGCACGTTACCTACAAATCTAGATTTCACATAGGCTGCAAGATGAACTTTATGCACAGGTACCAAAGCTGCCTATGTAAGATTTTGAGTCTAAAGATATTACTATAGTTCGTCCCATGCTGAGACTGCGTTCTGCTGCTCTGCTGATGCCGAGCAGTTCCCAGGTCGGCGTATCTAACTTTTCAGAAAGAGGGCTCTTCCAAAATAGGTAGAGCTGGCATACTTCCAAATCTAATCTCATTTCTAAAGACAACACAGATGAGACAACATGGGTAAGAAGAAAAGTTGCCAGTGTTCACAGCAAATCCCGATTCTACAGTTGATTTGGGGCTACTGGCAGCTTGTGCAAGTAAGAATGGCAGCCTGGCACAGCAGAGGACCAGTAAAATGTTCAGCTGACCAACTAACCCTTCCCATCCACTACACCAGGGACACTCTTTAATTGTGACCAAAGATCCAGCCTAATATTGTGGTACACTGCAGACTCTCAAAACGAACAAGAAGTATATTTGCAAAGTGTTTTTCACCAAACATCATATATTTATTTTGGCTCAGAGCTTCATTCAAGGAAAAAACACCCTGTTTTGATTCTGCCTAGTGCTATGTAAGGTATCTATGTGGGTTGTAATAGCTTTTTTCATGCCATACAAAACAACAATGATCTTTTTATGTGCTTATTCACACTAGAGTAGTCGTCTCTTAGTAATTTAAAATAATCTTTTGTAAAGGAGTTTATATTATTTGAAAAGTTATTACATAGGCTAGATTCTATTTACCCGAATTTACCAGATTACAAATTTAACACCTTAGAAAGAATAGTGACATACATTTCTTTCAAGATGTCTTGCTTTATTTGTTCATTCAGACTAATCTTAAGCTTCTTGTTCTCTGCAGATTCAGTAAAATATTCAGACGTCCCATTGGAAAGTTCTTCTTTCTGCTCCAAAAGAAAATACAGGTTTAAAACATGACACATCAAGCTATGATTATTCAACATAAAACTCCATTTCTAATGCTAAGACTTACAGATGTTCTTCATTATTTTGATCTGAGCAGTCTAAGAGAAACAGAATTATTTTTCATCTTTTAATATTTGGGAGTCTAGTCAGTTCCCTCCCCTTTCAGACTCTCAACGAACACATTTCATATGCTAAAATATACCACAAACAAACAAGACTAATGTAAAGGATGCAGCTTTCCAAACCATCTGAGGAAACTGTTGGCAAATATTTGACATCTTTGTGGCTCAAACTGTGACAAATGCCAGGAATCTCTCTTGCAGACAGGAGCATGTTTGTCAGTTTTTTTTTCTGAAGAGACTGACTGGCGCAGTGGTCTATATACTTATTCTCAGAAGAATCCCCATAATTTTCCATACTTACAAAAAAATATACAGTATTATTTGCTCATTTAAGAAGGCAAGGGTTAAAACTTTTAATACTAACATTCAAACGCTCACAGCTTGTAGTGGTTGGCTACTGCAGGACAACAGGGGAATTCTTTCTGGTCTCAGCTAACAGCAGCACCATGGTTTTATATAATATGAGATTGGGGCGAGAGGGAGGGAAGGAAAATGCTATTTTTCTTCAAGCTGTGAGCGTTTCCTTTCACAACGAAACAATCTCAATGAGAGAAGGGCCATTTGCTGACTTCACTATTAACTACCACATACTTCAAAAAAAGTCTTATCTCTGAGGCTATGGAGAGGAGAGAAAAAAATGCAGCAAAGTGAAGAAGAGGCGAGGCTTTGTGCATCTCCTTTTCTTTTTCGTCATCAGCCTGCACGATGCAACTGCTGATTGGGGCTCATCAAATGACGGGAGTGCTTATTTATACTGTTTCTTGCTCCGCACTGTGAAGCTAGCACACTGGAGCCGGGTGGTACAAAAGACCTGGAGAAAGTCGAGAAAGACTGCAGAGGTACAAGGCCAAAGCATGTACATGACCACTGCCCAAAACACTCCTCAGGAACTTGTCACTTCTAGGGGAGTAAGCCCTGCCCATTTTTGTTTTTATTTCTCTTTTAAAGGAGAGGGGGTAAACCTCACCGCTCTTTCCAGAAGAGTACGCCAATGAAAACAACTTCCTGTTTTGTAAGCAGAAAGTGTAGTCAGGCAAAGAAATAAAGCCATTTCGACAGTTTAAAAAGCTACAGCTGTTTTGAGCCTTCTTTTCAGAGGCAAGTTACGCAAACATTTTTGTGTGTGTGCTGATAGATGCATGAAGTTCCGTCCACTAACGCTGCAACACATGTGTTTATGGCAGGCAGAAAACACATGGGACATACATGCAATGTGATTTCAACCTCAGAAATCAAGCCTAACTAGTTCAATCTGAGGGATTAATTGCTGCTTGTACTCTTGTTAGAGGTATGGACTCCCCTAATTTGACTAAACACATTGTCATATTTTGTAAACTATTAAAGAAAGGAATATTATTACGATACTCAAGAGCTTTGTTAATTTTAAGAGAAGGCACAGACTCTTAACTGTAAAGTCTGTAAAAACTGTTCTGATTTCCAGTAATGTTCATACAAGTCAGACTGAATGATCTTGCATAATCATTCTGCATGAAAGCAGCTGGAGAGCACTCTTACTTAGCCAGAGAACAGGAGCGCAAGCAAAAGCTTTTGAACTGTCCTTGTTCTGCTTTACGGTAACTGGTAAGGCTAATTCTATTACATCGTCTTCAGTCCTCGGCTGAGGCCGTCAACACAGCAGACTGACAGGATCGCCAGTCCGCAAAGGCAATTCTTGTAGATGCAGTAAGCAACGGGTGGAACGTAGCACTTTGTACAAAATCCAGAGGAGGACTGAGGACACTTCCTGTCCACACGTACTCACTACTGCAGATAAGCAAGAAACCTCAGTTCTAACTTGCATCTGATTATGAACAGTGCATGATCATTGCCTGGAGTGTACAGTCATGCTAAGGTGTGAGGAGCAGACCCTGGAGAGAGGCAAAGATGATGAAGCTATGTCACTTGTGAGCTGAGTCACACTGGAGTTAATGGTCCAGAGTTGAAGGGCTAACACATTCCCTCACTATGCCACTGTCAACCTTTTGTCTTCAAATAACTTATCACATAAAGCAGTGACAGAAAAGGGTTAAGGCATTAAAAAAATTAAAAATCAAAATGATTTATATGTGAAACACTTCTGAACATGCCCTCTAAGTACAGTAGATTTTCCCCTCGGAACCACACCCTGTAAGTGCTGTATTTTGAGAGCTGAACAATTAACATAAGGCATATGAGTCAGTCTTTGAAAGACTCTGTGGGAACCAGAGAGCCTTTTGCTATTAGGAGTGATGTAAACTCCCTAAGGCTGGAATAAGTCCACAATAGAAGGCAAAGAGAGTCATAAATAACAACAATGGGCACTCCATATACTACTAAGACACTCAGCCATTATTGGTGATACTTCCTTTATTTTCTTTATTAGACTTAATAATTTTAGTTAATTAAAAAAAATAAAAACCACTGTCTGTTTTGGGAATACTATTTATTTCCTATGGGAACTTCAGGACTTGTTAAAGAAAGAAAAAAAGCTAATCTGCTCTCATCCTGTCTAGTAATCCCAAATTCCTTTTAGGCAGTGAAATAATTAAAGAAAAATATTCCAGGCATAAAAAGGAGGACAGCAGAAGCAGACATCACATAAACAATGACACCACGACAGAGAAAAACGTCAAAGCACCGCCAGACTTGTGACTTGACTCTGAAAGAGCTGCAGGGAGTGGGATCGCTGCTAACAAATTAAAACCACATTTCTTGGCAAATTGTTAAAAGACAGACATATTTACATTTGTATAGAGACTGGGTGGGCACAAAAGACTAAACTGCTTCTTTAGCCCTTGTACTGCCAAGTTCTATTAGAAATATGTGCTCTTAAAATCCTAGGGTAAGCTCACTCCTTTTTGTCACTAAAACTCGGCAGAGGGCCTGCAGAAATTAAGCTTACAATGTCTTACTACCCTACCTGCTCATACTACTGGCCTCTCCAAACCTGATTTTAACATCCTTAGTACTTATGCAGAGATGTCTGGGAAAAACACTCTCTAAGACCTACAGAGAAACACGACTGTTAGGCACACAGTATACTTGCTTTAAAGGCTTATCAAATTGAAAATTCATTCTTTTGTATCTTAATCAACTTACTATCTCATTCAAAATGAAAAAGAAAGCCTCAGAAATGTAAAAGTGGTGACTGCCATCTGCAGCTCTCTCCAGGACAGCTGAGTTCAGCAATAAATACCTGTAAAAGAACTACTCATGGATGTGCACTTGTGAAGAATCCTTACAGCTCATTATCCCGAAGAAGAGCAAAAGGTTTGGCCTTTTCAGCCTGACAATAATACTCATACAAATATTGATTTCCCCCCCCCCCCCCCCCCCCCCCCACCGCTTGTGGGGGCGGGGCGG
>VYZV01004693.1:0-11518 GCA_013401275.1 Pandion haliaetus | reverse complement strand
CTTGGTGTCATCTGCAAACTTACTAAGGGTGTACTCTATCCCCTCATCCAGATCACTGATAAAGATATTAAAGAGAACCGGCCCCAGTACTGAGCCCTGGGGAACACCACTTGTGACCAGCCACCAACTGGATTTAACTCCAGTCACCACCACTCTTTGGGCCTGACCATCCAGCCAGTTTTTTACCCAGCAAAGAGTACACCCATCCAAGCCACGAGCAGCCAGTTTCTCTAGGAGAATGCTGTGGGAAATGGTGTCAAAGGCTTTACTGAAGTCCAGGTAAACAACATCCACAGCCTTTCCCTCATCCACTAAGGGGGTCACCTTGTCATAGAAGGAGATCAGGTTAGTCAAGCAGGACCTGCCTTTCATAAACCAAGGCCGAGTGGGCCTGATCACCTGGGTCTCCTGTGCATGCCACGTGATGGCACTCAAGACAGTCTGCTCCATAACCTTCCTCAGCAACGAGGTCAGACTGACAGGCTTGTAGTTCCCCTGATCCTCCTTCTGCCCCTTTTTGGAGATGGGCATCACATTTGCTAATCTCCAGTCAACTGGGCCCTCCCCAGTTAGCCAGGACTGCTGATAAATGATTGAAAGATGCTTCAGCTTTCTGCTGTATGGTCAGTTGTTTTCTTTGTCTTCTCAGTTTGATTGCTTGAAAGAGATGAGACTGAGTGCCTGTCTTCAGCTGGGATAGAGTTAATTGTCTTCCTAGTAGCTGGTACAGTGCTATGTTTTTGAGCTAGGTATGAGAAGAATGTTGACAACACACTGATGTTTTCAGTTGTTGCTAAGTAACGTTCAGTCTAAAGTCAAGGATTTTCAGCCTTTGATGCCCAGCCAGCAAGAAAGCTGCAGGGGCATCAGAAGCTGGGAGGGAACACAGTCAGGGCAGCTGACCCAAAGTGGCCAACGGAGTATTCCATACCATATGACGTTTTAGGAACTGGGGCGGGGGCATCGCAGCTCGGGGGCTTCCGGGTGCATCGGTTGGCGGGTGGTGAGCAATTGTATTGTGCATCACTTGTATATTCCAACCCTTTTAGTATTGCTGTTGTCATTTCATTAGTGTTATTATTCTCATTATTAGTTTCTTCTTTTCTGTTCTATTAAACCGTTCTTCTCTCAACCCACGAGTTTTACTTCTTTTCCTGATTTTCTCCCCATCCCTCTGGGTGTGGGGGGGAAGTGGGTGAGCGGCTGCGTGGTGCTTAGTTGCTGGCTGGGGTTAAACCACAGCAGTGCCAGGAGACCTGAGACACATGAACACAAAGGGCTACGCTTCCTCACTGTTATTTCACAGTATCACTGGAAGCCAAAGGCAGCTTTTTAAAATGTAGTTGGAGCTGCTATGCTAATCTTTTCAGTCTCTCGGCACCTCTGTCGACAGTCCCAGTAGTATTTTCGTTTCACAACTCTGGATTCTATTTACATATAAGCAAGAAAACAGTTACTAAGGAAAGGATAGTCAGAAACTCTTAAAATTTTAACTCTTTCTGATAGCGTTTAGTCCTCACAGACTTCAGAAGTTGAAGTTTCCTTTCGAGTCCAAATATGCTTTCATTGTAATCAAAAACATTTTTTAAATTATTGTATTCAAACTTACAGAATCTGTAAAAAGGTCTTTTTGTAAAAGGATTTCAGAGATAATGTAAGTTGTTAGCAATTCTTGGTGAGGTGAGCCAAGGCTTTCTGGGATTGCTGGAAAAACTGATTAAGCATTACCAGATAAGAAATTATTCAAATGATTTAAACAACTGACACATAAATGACCTCTTATTTTAAAATGTGGTGGTCAGTGCCAAAATAAACTTTATGCATACATTTTATTATATAAATCTACATCTAAATCAAAACTTCTGCAAATGAACATCTTTGAAATGTTCATAGTAATTCTAGTGAAAACTTTTTTAACTACAGATATACATCCACAGTTTTGTGAAAACATCAGTGTATTGATAAATGTTTTTGGTAAACTAGGCCACTAATTCTTTCAATACATTGAAACTAATTTTAAATGAAAAAAAATTGAGCAAAAGAAAATGAGATGTTGTTCTCACCTGGTTCAGAGCCTAGAAAAAGGCTGTCTACATTTCCTACCATCGGTGACATGGGGATCTACTCCAGAAAACTTACCCAGCAGTTGAATACCTTAAGCAAAAAAAATTGCAATCTATAATTGTTTAATCTGCTGTTCACATATGAAACTGCAGTCAACCATTGTAAATGACCACAAGAATAACAGAAAACCACATGAAAACATTTTGGTTTATTATCACCAAAACTTCAGAAGAAACTCCTAAAACTTCCAGAGTCAGAAAAACATTCTAGAGTTTGTAATTAGAACTTGTGGTTGATATGGCAAAGAATTGTCACTTAACAAGACAAAGCTAAAATTTTCTGTGTATAATTCATCTGAAAACTGGGAAAAAAAACCCCAAACAAAACACACACACACCCCACCCCAGTCTTTAGGTATGCAACAATCCAGAGTTCTTTTGCCACTGAGTTCTCTACAGAGTTACTGTTTTCCTGTCCTAACCTCACTTACTTTCTGTCACTAGTTAGGGAAACTGTTATCTCAGTGGAGCAAGCACCACCCACTAATATGGCTATTAAGTAGTTGGTTTTTTTTAAAAAGATGGCATTTCCTGTGGCATTACTGCCTGTCTGGTCAACTGTGAAATTAAAGGTAAATTGGTACTTACCATCCACAACTAGTTACTTTGATATAAATGGTATTACACACACACACACTACTGAGTCAGACATAGTGCACATCCACAAGCAGACAATCACCACATTAAACAGCTTAAAAATTAAATAGCACTCAGGTTTAGAAAAGTGCAGAGAAAATAGTGGCTTAGCCTATGCCTAAATCAGTTCTAATACCATGTGATTTCTAGAATATCCCTTTCTGGATTCATAGATTTATCAACAAACTGAATGAAGCACTCACAACAGTTGTAGATTTTGCTTCGTTAGCTGATTGTCTTTTTACTTTTTAACAAAAATAAATGTTCAAAACCTCTCCAAGAGCACTAGACACATTATTCTCACACAAGACAATTCTTTCCACCACCACATACCCCCCAAAATCCTGTGATGAGCTATGTATAAGGGAAAGCTGCTTTCTCACACAAAGATTGCTTCATAGATTCTTTAGGGTATCTCTCTTAGCCAAGAGTATTTGCTCCTAGCTATCATTTCAACTGTCTCATCACTTGTGTTTGAGCAACAGATGCAATGTTGCAATTACTTTCTTCAAATATAATCAGGGCAGGTTTCTCTTAGGCCTCCCCCAGAGTTGTACCTATACACATATACATTGACACACATATATTAAAGCAGAAATGTTGAAGTCTCAGCAGGGGAATTCAGAAGCCTGTCTCTCTGTCTATCCTGTAGCCCAAATCTGAAAGGCTTTAACAAATGTGGCTGAAATAGCAGCTTCCCCTCTTTACCAGTCCATCTCAGCACATACAGAGGTATATACATATGCACAGGCACACATGTGAAGTATGCACACATGCTTTAAAAGGAGGTCTAAGAAGTAGAATTCCCTTTCTTAAATGTGTTCTAGAATATTAAAGTTTTGAAGTATTATTTCCTTCAGTTTGCTCAAGACAATTGCATGGACAGAGATCATCTGCTTATACTTTATGGCTTAAAAAAAAATCCAGGCATTCCTTGATAATCAATAAAATAAATATAATGCTATAAAAAGAAAGATGTTCAAGCACAGGTGAAAAAGACTACTTTCTTTTGACTTTCTTTCATCCTTTCTACCCTACACAATAGGGATTGTCTTCCAAAATAAAGATGTCTTCCTGCTATTGCTGAAATGTACTCTTTGGCCAAAACACCTCTCACTCGGCTCAGATCTCAATATTTAAGCCATGTGAATAATATTTAATACACTTTTGATAGGTCAATTTAGTTTCATAATTTGTAGCAGCATCAGTGCTACTGGTAAAAATGCAATTGCTAATCTCCAGGTAAACAGTGAGTATTGACCTTCATAAGCAACATTCTTCCCTCCTAATACAGCTATGGAGTCACAGACTAATGATTAACACAGTCATTATGTCAATACACAGTAAGGAAAAGCTGTCTTGTTTGAAAACAAACATATTAACATGGCAGTAGTTCTGTTGTGGTACAACTGTAACCCTTTCCTTCAACTTACAGTCAATGAAACTAGCTGCATTGTGGCTAAAGGCATTGGAATGGAACTATTAACAAAAATCTTGTCAAAAGGAGCCAATAATCACATTACTTCTTCTTCTTTATTAGTATTATGCATTTCAATAAGAGGCCCTAGACCCTCTGTTTGTGGCCTTCCTCTGCAGGTGTCAGAGTGGTCAAAGCCTGTCAGATAGCATACAAATAAATAGGAAAAGCAGCCAACAAGGTGCATTGCTTAAGGTGATTTAGCACTTCCCCAAATGTCTCTTCTGCTCCAGGCTGGGAGTCACTCAGAATCATTAGCTCTTATGTGCTTGAGGAAGACATCACCCGCTTTGAAGACTATGATAGTTAGATTAGGCTCAAAATAGGAACGGACAGAGGAAGGACTCCTAGCCTGCCTGAAAAAGCTGTAACTCTTCTATACTTGTCAACAGGGAAATGCAAGATATTTATAACATCTGATAAATTTCTGTAGGCACAACCAGTTCATTTGTCAATTGACTCCAAAATCATTCCGTACATAACTTGTCTCTCTAAATACTCTTGGAGGGGAAAAAAAAGTGTGAACATTATTTTCATTTGAATCTGTGTATTGCTTGTACTATAAAATGAATAGTAAAGAGATTTAGAATCCTTGCCAAAATGAACAAGTGACTGAGCAACGTATTGCACTCAGAATATTTGGTTGAAATTTACACTATAAGCCAGGAGTCTCACACTTCAGAAGACTGATCAACCAAGGGATCCGTTATAGTTCCTATTTTCCATGCAAGGAAGAGGAAACAGCATGATGCTGTGTGCTGAAACCTAGAGAAACTGTACACACTGCTAACAGACTGGGACATGACAAAGCAAGTATAAGCATCTGCACAAGCAAACAACCTCCATGGATATTTAAGCTTTTAATTTATTTGGCAGGGAAGAAATTAAAAGTGCACCAAGGTTGCAAAATGAAACATAATTACACATATTTTATTAAGATAGGCAGCTGAAACAGGAACTGGTTAATGACTAGGTCAACAGAGAGTATCCTGCAAGGTTCAATTGCTTGCATCCCTGCAAAGTGAAGTGAACAACATGCTATAATAAATTTTACATAGCCAATGCAAAAATCATGAAACTGTAGGAGAGAGAAGATCTGCTGCACTAACAATTCAGTATATTCTTCATGCAACAGTGAGCAGAAATAAAAATGTTCACAGCAGCCCTTTGTTGCTATCTACGTCTAGGCCACATGAGAGGAACTTTTAAGGTATAAAGGAGAATCCTCCCTTGATGTCTAATCTTGAAGGAGATAAATAGTGGTATTCATTAACACAGCATGAATCATTTTCCTTAGTACAGGTAATGAACAAACAGAAAAGTCTGTCATTTTCCAGCTAGTTATTTCTCATAATGACACAAATGTTTAACTTGCCAGGTAGGACAATTATTATGGAGAGAGGGAAGAACAATATGGTTATTGTATATGAATAATTATCCACTGTGATACCTACAAGTCAAAGCAAAACTGATGTCAAAGGGAAGGAGTGCAAACTGAATTCAAGCAAACAGTGATGACTTTTCACTGATCCAGGTTAGGCAGATTTTGTAAAGTAACCACACAAAGTAGCCAGTCAAGCTTCCAGTAAATGATTTGCATCCTAGTTTAATCAACACGTGGGTTTTCACCCAAATCCTAAGTTTCTGTGTTTCTTGGGAAATTTACTGGTTAGCATGTTTCTACAAATCTCCAGTAGGCTACCATGAACATCCTCCTGCTTTACTCAAGCATGATTACAGAGAAAGAAATCACGAGAGGTTAGAAGTTTAAAATTTATGTTATCCAAGAACATACTGAAATGTACTTTCAACTGATCAGTTTTTTCTCTGTTTAATCTATTATGGATGCAATTGCCATACTGACTTCAAGGAATCTGCTCTCTGTGCCTTCAACATTTTGGGGACAAATGGAATAAAACATCATTGATGACAGCAGTGTGCCCTGGCAGCCAAAAGGGCCAACTGTGTCCTGGGGTGCATCAAGCACAGCATAGCTAGCCTGTTGAGGGAGGCAATTGTCCCACTCTACAGTGCACTGGTGTGGCCCCACGTCAAGTACTATGTGCAGTTTGGGGTGCCTCAATATAAGAAGGACACCAAACTATTAGTGTATCCAGAGGAAGGCAACCAAGATGGCAAAAGGCCTCAAGGGCAGGACTTATGAGGAGCAGCTAAGGTCACTTGGTTTGGTCAATTTGGAGAAGAGAAGGCTGAGGGGTGACCTCATCGCAGTCTAGTACTTCCTCAACAGAGGCAACAGAGGGGGAGGTGCTGATCTCCTCTCTCTGGTGACCAGCAACAGGACACAAGGAAATGGAATGAAACTTCATCAGGGGAAATTCAGATTGGACATTAGGAAAAGATTGGACATTAGGAAAAGGGTGGTCGGTCCCTGGAAGAGGCTCCCCAGGGAAGCACCAAGCTCATCAGAGTTCAAGGAGCAATCAGGACGAAGCTCTTAAACATATGGTTTAGTTCTGGGTAGTCCTGTGAGGATCAGGGAGTTGGATTCGATGATCTTTCTGGCTTCCTTCCAGCTTGAGATATTCTATGATTCTATGATCCAGTTCTGCAGGAGAACCGTACAATGACCAAGGTTTCCATCTGATCCTAATTCCAACAGATCATGGCAAGTTAGTGTTTACTATTCCTTCTTTATTCACGTCAGGTGCTTTCTGAAACACTTCAAAACCAAACACCAAACCATCATGCTATAGTTTAAATTCAAGAATATCTACATACTGAAATAGTTTGGTGACTATATTTACACTTAGAGATCCAGAAAGTCAGAAACCCAGGCTTCTCAGTCTGCCCTCTGCAGGCCTTACCGTATTTCAGTTTTCCCTTTAAAACAAGTCTTTCATTGACTGAAATGATTGAAAAGAGTGGCACCATCAAGGTTTATACCGAACAAATCCACCAGTGAGAAGTACATCAGTACCTTGATTCTCGTTTCTGAAGAATGATTCAGTGAACAGTTCTATGTGCAGAGATTAATAAACTGATTAATACACTTTCTTGGAAAAAAATTTTGGATAAATATGCATACATTTCTGGTAATTTACAAAATACAGCAAAAGAAAAAAGCACACTTCATGCACTTTCCTGCAGAACAACGTTTCATTTTTCATGCTACATTGCTATAGTCAGAAAGGAAACTGATAGGAGACACACTGAAAATACTTCTTTATTGTGCTAACATCCTTTAAAGCTACTGCAGCAATGCTCATCTTCCTTGCATCTCGAGATCAGTGTCATGCTCATCTTAGCCACACATCTTTTGCTACAACAATATCTAGCTGGCATATTTTTAAGTGATTGCTAGGACTTTAATGTAAATGACACATTCTCCAAGGGTTTGGCCTTGCCTCTTAAAACCAGCAGAGAAATCTCTACTCAACTCTGTCATTTGGCTGAATTAAAAAAGGAAATATTCGTAAGTTAGAAGTTTCTAAAACTTAACCTAGTATATACAAACTAAAAGTGAAGGATCAGAACATTTAAATTACTTAGGAAGGGTTATGAAAACATTAATCTCATTTTATTGGACTATCATTTAGCTAACACTTAGAAACTTTAAGGAAAATGGAAAACCATCATCATCATCATAAGCATACAAGGAAGAACATACACTGAACAACCATATTTTTCCATCAACTTACAAAACACTATTTGACTATTCACATGTAATTCAATACATCTTTAAATAAAAAAAAAAAGGAAATGCAAACAGCAGTCTACAAACAGGTATTGGGGAACAGGAAATTGTAGGTACTAGTACACTTCTTAAATGCTAATGCTTGATTGCTTATTAGCAGCCTTCAGGGTAAAGAAAATAATAGCTATTTCTGATTCATGATGCACTATAGCACTAAATGAGAATCTCTCCTCATCTGGAGAACTCAGAAAAATATTAAGAGCAGGTAAATGGCTAGTTAAATTTTATTAGTTGTGCTGCAATACTTCATAAGAAGTGAAGGAAAAGTTTATTTCAAAGCCTTGAAAAAAAAAATTTAACCATTCTCTAATTTCAAGAACAAAATAGCATGAATCAGAGCAGTTAAGGCAAATCAGCCATGAACAAGAGGCTGCAAAACAGCCCTTCCACAACATGAAAGCGGTACAGAATGTAAGTTGAAATATTACCTACACAAAAGGCAGCAGAAGTTACTCTCATAACTAAAATAATTGGTACAATGATCTAATAAATTATTTACTAACCTTGCAGCAGCAAAACCAATAATCAGCATAAGCTTGAATTGAACAAATAGCTCAAGAGTAGCAGTCCTTCCCAAGTCCTTCTCTGCAGGGCTGCTCTCAGTCCCTTCATCCCCCAGCCTGTATTGATACCAGGGGTTGCCCCAGCCGAGGTCCAGGACCTTGTACCTGGTCTTGTTGAAGCTCATAAGGTTCACATGGGCCCACCTCTCAAGCTTTTCCAGGTCCCTCTGGATGGCATCCTGTCCCTCAAGCATGTCAGCCACACCACTCAGCTTAGTGTCATCTGCACATTTGCTGAGGGGACACTCGATCCCACTGTCTGTCACTGATGAAGATATTAAACAGTACTGGTCCCAGTACGGACTCCTGAGGGACACCACTCATCACTGATCTCAGTCTGGACACTGAGCTGTTGACTACTACCCTCTGGATGTGACCATCCAGCCAATTCACTGAATAGTCCATCCATCAAATCCATCTCTCTCCAATTTAGAGAGAAGGATGTTGTGGGGGACCATGTCAAAGGCCTTACAGAAGTCCAGATAGGCGACAACAGGTGTCCTAATCCCATGAAGTATGGTCTCTTGCTATGTAACGTTCTTGGAAATTACTCCTGTAGAGTCACACCAGTTCCATTCAAATTCCCACCGTGGTCTGAGTCCTAAGTTTTCTTCTAAAAAAGAGCACCTAACTTGCAGTAACATTCAATGTCAATTTACGGTCCTGCATCCAAGTTATACAGGATCATCCAACTGTGTGAGACAGAGGGCTACTGCATGCATTAGTCTGCAAATGACACCACCAACACTACCACATTTCAAGGAATGCTTGGTTTTGATCTAGCACTACAAGAACAAACATTTTTGTGGGTTACAGAAGGGGGCAGCTTGGCTGAATACCAGAAGAGAGCCAGTCTCTCATGACAATCCATGTCCTGCATTCTTTTCTAGCTTATGGAACTGTACGGACTGCATGGGCTCTGGAAACAGATCAAAGACGATTTTGAACACATAGACATTACATTCCTTGATAAGCAATTCAATGACGGGCATTCTTGTGAATTCTTAAGACAATACTTTTACATTTTAGGAAAGGGGAAAAAAAAAAATCATCACCAACAACGAAGACCTAAGAGACCTACTTAAAAACAAAGATAGAAATGGTTGAATTAAAAAACAAATCACAGTATGAGCTTCCAGTTCAGTAACCTATACATCTTTTAGTGTCATGTAACCTGCTTGCTTACAGAAAACTGCCTGCTTGGCAAGAGGACTCCTTGTAACATGACTTCCTTCTGCCAAAAGGACAACATTGGGATACTTTCCAGCTCTTCAGTCACAGAAGTTTTTAAATGTGTATGCTGTCATGTTTGCCACATCTCACTGTGTCTTTTCCTATGCAAAGTTTTTAATTCTATGCTACAGCTTTTCATATCCTTGAAGCAGAATAGTTGTGAATTGTCCACCTGTGAAAGCAAAACTCTTCTCCATAAAAGCCTACAGCACCAATTACAGAAATTAAGCTTCCCAGGAGCTGCTCCTGCTCTTACGCGTTTTTGATTAACATACAAGTAGACTAACCTTACTCCAGTTAAACCATATCTGAAACTGCCAGGATAAACTGAGTGGTACTGAAAGGAGCTTGCAATGAGTACTTTTGACAGAAAGAGACCAACCCATCTGACCAGTTGGCAGATGGTCATTGTGCAACCATTATTTACTATGTGCTTTATTTCCACTGCTGTCAAAGCAATTACAATAATACACAACATTTTCAGTGGATTTTAGGGAGGAAAAAGTATTTGTTATGGTCTGATTTAATCCAGGACTGTCGTGGTTTAACCCCAGCCAGCAACTAAGCACCACGCAGCCGCTCACCCACTTCCCCCCCACACCCAGAGGGATGGGGAGAAAATCAGGAAAAGAAGTAAAACTCGTGGGTTGAGAGAAGAACGGTTTAATAGAACAGAAAAGAAGAAACTAATAATGAGAATAATAACACTAATGAAATGACAACAGCAATACTAAAAGGGTTGGAATATACAAGTGATGCACAATACAATTGCTCACCACCCGCCAACCGATGCACCCGGAAGTCCCCGAGCGGCGATGCCCCCGCNACTTAGCAACAACTGAAAACATCAGTGTGTTGTCAACATTCTTCTCATACCTAGCTCAAAAACATAGCACTGTACCAGCTACTAGGAAGACAATTAACTCTATCCCAGCTGAAACCAGGACAAGGACAAAAACTCAGTGGAAAACCAAAAAAACCCAAACCCACATCAGTTTCAAACCTACAGGTCACCACCGTAAGACTATTATATGACCAATCCTAATGGTACCTTTTTCTTTATCTCCTGTCACCTTATGGCACAAATTATTGCATATGAAAAACACATCAAGCATGACACTTAGTTCCAACAATTCTGAATTACTTTCCCCAAACTCACTCTGCAATTGGATATACTTTAATGCGATCAATATGCGGCTTTCTGTACAACACAGCACATAAAAGCACATATTCAGACTTTGTTTCTTAAATTGTCATATTTATGTCTTCCTATTCAACTTTAAAATTCTATTGCATCCAATGGGACTAATCATTAGTGGAAATAAGAGTGTCTAACATTTTGTATGGATGGAGATAAGCATCTGGACAAAAGGATTAGGTGAAAATAGCACTGAGCATTCACTTTGCAGGAGCAAGGTTCTTTCAGGGATTACATGGGAAGATTAATTACAGAAATTCTATTTCACAAGAAATACATTGCAGAAAAAGAGATCCAAAAAAGTCAAATCTTCTGACAGTGCAATTAGGGATTAAAGCGTGACACACAGCGCAATACTTGCAAAATCACAAAGTCCAAAATAGCTACCCTTTTTTTTTTCTAATTATACCTCTTGCAGAGGAAAATTATATGAAGGAAATAATTTTCCCCAAGCATAGTCTTAAACTTTTGTTTCAGGTTTTTTAATTCTTCAAGAAAGTATACCTACTTTAGGTATACTTTCATACTTTTTCTTACATGGTTGTATTGGGTCTGGCTGAGATGGAGTTA
>VYZV01004692.1:52506-98877 GCA_013401275.1 Pandion haliaetus | reverse complement strand
GGTGCTTTACATTAGCTTTAGTAATAGTGGGATTGTTATTTTTTTTCCAATTCCCTGGTAAAAAATACATACAGTGATAGTAAAATATTTAAGAAATGGTGGCAAAAACCTTGAAAGTTACATTGCTGGTACTGGTTCTTCAGTAGTCTCTCATTTAAAAAAACAAGTTTTCTAAATGGTATTGCATTCAAGTGTGAGCTTCATTAACAACAAAAACGGCATTAAATGTAAAGTAGATGGGCAGGTATTGTACCCGATTAGGATGGTTAAAAATTCCAGAAGGCGCATCCATTTTAGTTTTATTGCCATCTCACCAAAATACATTTGTTTTTTTTACTTTCTTGTATTTGTCACACTGAAAAATGATGCTCTGTCTTCCTTTCAGCTTAGTTTCTTGTTCAGTTTCATCGTCTTTTTGTGCTTCCGTAGACCTTATTTTTATTTTCTGAAATACATCATTATGTACTCTTGCCCAAGTTGCTTTCTCTGTGAGCCGTGTAGCATTTTGGCTTCTTTTTTTCCTCTATGGTTTTGTGAAAGTTTCACCTTGATTTCTACTGGGTATTTTTATTGTTTCTGCTTCTTAGATTTATGCACCAGCAGTTCATGAACTGTAAACACAGGCTGCATCATAATTTGTTTAATTCTGTCTAACCTTTCCCCTCTGCATCCTTTTTCTTACATGTTTTTGGTCCTGTTTAGCTTTATGCAGCATTTCCTGCCCCTTTTAAAATTTCCTTTGCTGAAGCCCTGTGTATAAGTTGTTGCTACAAGTTGCCCTTCATTGTGGTCCTTACTATTTAGATCTTTCCTAGTTCCCCATCTCAGATTGCATCCCTTTTAGCATTTTGTTTATCATTAAATGAAGAATTGCTGGTGACCTTTCAAATGTTCTTTTTAACATATTGGAGTAGGTGGATATTTGAAAGCTTGGCGGGGGGGAGTGCTTTATAGTTGCATGCTTGCTATTCCTACTAATTAATGATAAATGCCCTCTAACTTTATTGTATCTGATTTAAGAAGTGAAAGACAATAGATTTATTAACTGTAACAACACTGCTAAGCTACGCTGTTTTAGCCAAAACAATAAAAAGCAAAAAAACCCCAAAAATAATTAATAGCTTGTCACTGAGGTCTTGCTGCCCGAGTAAAATCTAGTATCGGTACAACTAGCATAGGCTGCTTAATGGGTGCCTGATTTTTGTTATTAGAGAGTATGAGTTGTGATCTGACGAAGCATATGCTTAACATTGAGCAAGCGAGGATTACTCATGTGCTGCAGAGCATTAAGAAGTCACTTTCCCCTCACAGCACAATCAAATTGAAGACTTGACTAGAGAAAGGCTAGGTTAAAAAAAAGATGAACCTTTATTCTCCAGAAAAACAAGGGTGAATGCAGCTGTCTAAGCACTATGAAAACTACTGTAAAACCTGAGTGGTGCTAACTGTACTACCTGTATGAAGGCAGAGTGTATTTCCCATGTGAAAAATTACAGTATGTGGTAGTCTCAAAGCAAATGGTTTAAAGCAAAAGTCCCGAGTTTCTAGTCTCTTCTGCTTTCAGATTTCAGCTTTCAAGCTGACCAGTTTACTAAAATGTGGAGTGAGTTGGAAATACACCTATTAAAAGAAAGAAATCAGGACATTGAAGCTTTTCCAAGAGAGCTTCCTGTAGGAAGCACTGTGTAGTTGTATTGTTTTGGGTTTTTTTTAAACTGTGCAATATATTATTTTATTTAAAACTCAACAAAGTGCTGATATTTTAAAATAGTACCTGGGTAAATGAACCCTTGGCTGTCTGATAGTACAACATTTCTGGTGCCACTCAGGAAAAATTAATTATGTAAATGTTTCACATTTGTTACAGTGCTATACCATGTGTATGTACAGAGTGCATGGATCGAAAGTGGTGGGTGATGCAGCCTACATGCAGCTTGGAACAGAATCAACTAAGCAAAAAATTGGCTACAGGAATATTTCTTGTCCTGTGAAGTTTAGTCTGGTTTGGTTTGACCTCTTCGTTGGCACACGCCCAATTTCCTTGCTGCAGAGTCTGAGGAAGATCACAGTGGTTTATTCTAAATTTCTGACTAACCTATTGGCTCAGTAGTTTGTCCACCTAATTCTAAGTCTTGTCCCTGGCTGGCCTGGTTTTCTTGCTAGTGTGCCTCGAGAGGAAAACAGTAGTAGTCAAGGCTAAATATACAAATTTAGGTCTTGGTCTTTGGTTTCTTTTATCAAATGTTTTCTAAGGAGAGCATGGTGTCCACAGGTTGAGAAGGACAAGAAGGCAAGATGGAAGCGCTGGGAAAGGTGAAGGAAGGAAGGAGGTGTCTTCTCTGATTACAGTGTGGTCAGTCCTAATGAGGTCACCTCAACCTTTCCCTCCCTCAAAAGTTAGATTTAATAGTAAGCAGCTTTCCCCAGTGTTCACTAAAGATGTGATGCCCGAAGAGCAGTGTGCCAAGGGGAGAACACAATCTCTGAGGACCCTGCAGTAGTACTCTTGCATAGAGAATGCTCTTGATTGCTGCCTCCTTTTCAACTTCTTTCTAGCCTGGGATTTGAAGTCCAGTGAACCTACCACAGAAAGCCCTGGCACCGGACACTCGGCTGTCATCCCCTGCCCCTTTCTTCTACTGGTGGCACTTTTATGTCATCTTCAGTTGAGGTGCCCTAAGGAAAGCTAGGCTTTTTGGATCCAGGGCCAAGGTCTGGGAAAATTTTATGTCTCTCAGCTTGGTCTCAGAGCATCAGATCACTGGGAAACCCACTTCTGAACACTTCTTGGACTCCTCAGGTTGTCTAAATAGGGCAGAGGTGGGGCTGGGGGGAAGCAGTCCTCTCTGATGATCAGGTAAAACTGAATCATCTGGAATGCTTCTGAGGTGAGTCCTACTCTTGCTGTTCTTTAGCATCTTTTTTTTAAACCTTTAGTAATCCAGTTTGAGGAGGTAAGGCAAAAATGGGTAAGTGGCTTTGTAATTATACACTGTTTTTTCCAAGTATTTGTTTTTCTTCAGGCTGACAATGCCTCCTGTTGTTATTCAAGCAACTGTTATTTAGGACAGGAACTTCAAAGAGTAACTGAGTTTATTTTTTAATTTCCCTTTCATGTAGATATCTGCTGTCTGTGACACTAAAACATCAGTACCAGCCCTCAGTCAGAGTGCATCTTCTGTTCCTTACTGAGCTGAAATTGTTTTGGTTTGTTTTGTTGTTTTTCCTCCACACTAGAAATACTTGGTTTTAAAGCAGAGACCTTTCAGTCTTGTTAAATTTTACACTTGCTGACTCACATAGCACATATAGGCGTTCTGGAAATAACTGTTCAGTAAGAGTAATCTTTCTGTTGAGCTAGTGTATTAATTTGATTCATCCTGATCATGATTCACTACCTGTCTTTTCTAACCAGCTTTGCGCTGCTCCGGCTTTTTGCTGACTGATGTTCTCTGACCATTAGGAACTCGAAGCCTTTCATGTAAACCCACTGTGTCAGTGCTGCTTTGGAGCAATTCAGTTGCTACTAAGTGATACAGTGTTACCAGTGGCTTGCCATCGGATGTGATTGTGTGTACTGAAATAAGGCTGTTATGCCTGTGTCATACCTTTTTAAATACAGTAATGTGTTGTATAAACAAAGCAGTTACCAGTCAGTGAACAGTAGGGTGCATCAGATANCAATCTGAAAAATAGTCTTGTATTGTTTTTGTCCTTCACATTGCAACAAAAGGTCTCACTTGACTTAATTTAGTTGATGAAACTGTGCAAAATAGATTACTTACCTGTTGATTCTCCTTCAGCCTTGTGATGCAGGGCGTGTCAGTCCCTGTAACCTCTGTGGGGTAGGAAAGATTGTTCCTTTCTGTTGAGGGCCTGTGCAGGACATGACAATTAAAGAAAATGAAAAGACGTGACAGAGCAGGGACTTGTGTGAGGAGCAGGGTCTAGGAGATTTCAGAGAAGACCAGGGAACAGACATACAAACAGAACTTAGATAATAGAAAGAGTCAGTCTTTTCCTAGGGACTCAGAGGGACCGTATGCACTCCGCTCCAAACCACAAGGCTGCTGAAACTCATTGGACCAGTAGCGAGACTGGACGGAGGGACCTACCCCATGAGGCATTACGGGGGGGATATGTTTGATTTCAATGTTAGATGAATTTATTTTTGTTGTTTCTGACCCAGCATACCTTGGGTTTTTTTTCTTCTTTCAAAACTTGGTTTGGAATGTAATAGCATACAGCTTTAGAAATTCAAAAGCTTTTGGTACGCAAAGTTTAAAGGAGGAGAGCTAGGCAGAGTTAATTCTATTCATCGCCACCATCATAAACCCCACTAGTTTCTCCAGTAACTTCCAGCTGAAACTTTCTCATCTGCCGTGTCACACTGCTAGAAATCCTTGTTCAGATCATCTGCTCTGGACATCTCTGAATTTAATAACCTTTCTGATTTGTTCCCAGCTTGTCCATTGCTCCTGCAGTCCGTTTCTATGGTCCAAGTCACATCACACTTTTTATTAGATCTGTTTACTTATTTGTATTTCTTCACATGGTGTCTTTTATAAATGCCTCTGGCTTTTTCCTCTCTTCCTTTCCCCCAATTCTCTTTGCTGTCTCTACTTTTCCTCTGCTTTGACTTACGAATTGTCTTCTTTAATCCTCCCAAACTGATGAATTCTCCTCTTTTTTAATGGGCAATGGTAAAAACAAAAGGTCTGTCATTTTTATTTACTTTTGAAAGTATAAACCAAAATGGGAGGAAGCCTTGGCAAAGGGGGCAAGCTTACATGTTTCCAGTACAGAGAATAGCTGAAAACACTTACGCTACTCAGTTAGGGTGGCTAATATTCAGAAACACTATTTCATGGAGATGGAAGGGTACTTAATATGTTCTCTGATTTGGTTGATTTTTTTTTTTTTCCATTCCAATGCTTGGAGGCTCCAGCAAATTTGGGGAAAGCGAGTCCAGTATTCATTTCCTATGTTGATTCTCTGAAGGTTAAGGCTTTGGTGCTGAATTGGTGCTTTTGCTCAGGAGATGGGGACAACTCCAGGGAGATGGAGAGATTTGAAAATAAAATATTTCTGTGTAATATACATAAAGTTATAGAAATTTTATTTTATGTATAGTTTCAAGTCTGTATTAGAAGTTCAGTTGCTACACTGTACCATGGAGCATAACTCAAGAGTCACTGTGTAATTTAGTTTTAAATGCAACACACTGTGAGCCTAGTTTCTGAAGGCTGACTGTAATTTTTATGATAGAGCTTTTATATAAGTTGATTGCATTTGGCCTAAAACTAAGGACAGTGGGATTTCTGTTAGTCTACTGATTTTCTGCTTTCCTATTACATACATCAAAGCCCCATCACACAGTAAGCACTCGCTTACAGTACATGCATAGTGATTTTTGTTGGATTTCAGGACTTAAACGTGAAAATATCTTGAGCAGTGACCTGTAAGGAATGCCCTGACGCTAGAGAAATGCTGTCTGTGTTCCAGTAATATAGGTCTATTACTCGAGGATCTGTATTGAATAAAGTCAGGTTGCTGCTGGGAGTCATGTAGCGCTGGACTTGTAGCATTGCCAGTACTTGGATAATACTGTTTTGTTTAAACCTGCATTTGCTAGAATTATATTTATTGTCACTTCCACTTTTAAAAAAAAGTTTTACTTTATTGTCCTCACGGTTGAGAGGAAGATTTAAAAAACATATTTTAAGTGCCTCCTAAAAACAGGGCCAAAGAAAAGCAATCCCTACCCCAAAAATTGGTACGCGATCACATCAGTCTTGGGAACACACTCATGATTCTTTGATGTTTGGCTTGGGCAACTTGATTCAGATGATACACGTAGTTAAGTCAGAGCTCTGACTGGAATATAGCCATTCAATCTACATGGGATTTTTAGAATAAAAATGCTGGCGATAACTCAAGTGCTTGTTCTAGGATCTCTGACAATTTTCACTGAATTTACATTTTCTCCTACAGGCTTTCTAATAGAAGATTACAGCATAACATATATAACACTTCCATATTACTGACATGGCAGCTTATAATATGGACTACTCGGGATGTATGTAACATTCTTGCTCGGTGATATTAATTCTCCTTTCACAATTTTGTTTAGTACTTCAAAACCTGAGATAGTTCAGCTTAACCCTGTAGGTAACAGGTGTTTGTGCTGGGTTTTTTTCCAACTTCAGTTAGGTTTTTGTTCTTCACAGAAATGACTGTAACAGTAAAAGACTTTCTTTTATCTGTATAAAACTGCTTTGTACTATTTTTAGTGTATTCTCCTTTGTGTAAGCCAGTAAGTTATATTTAACTGCTACTCAAGTGATGAAGCTTCTCAAAGTACATAAAGTGACAACCTTTTATGGTGTAATAAATCATGTATTAGTCAGAATCAGGTTACTTTTGAATTCCCAGAATAAGTGCTCATGGAATGCTGTCAAAGTCTCATATGATTAGTGGGGTCTTTTTTCTTGCATTTAAATATTTGTAATTTTCCAATTAAAAATAAGTACTGGGAGAATGCTAGGGCATCTATGTATTTTAACTTAGCAGGATTGTTTTGAAAATAACATACAAAAATCTCAACATTTTTTCATAATTATTTTTTGAGAGTGACAAGTACCATTTCACCACCTGTGCTAAACAGACTTCTATCTCTGGATATTAGCCTGCATTCTGTTATTGCTGGTCATAGCAATAGGATGAAGTGGGAGCTCGGAAGCAAATCTTTTAGAGGATTCTGTGTTGGCAGGTTCCGTGAGCAGTTCACACAGACATGGAACCACACTGACTGAATCCTCTCACTGCATGTTTTGTTATAAAACATTTTCCTATATTATCTGCTTTCTGAAAGACTTCTAAAATCTCTGAGAGAGCAAGTTCTTTCTGACGCGTGTGGTAAAGCCACCTGAAGTATTTTGTATTTGCATTCTAGCCGCTCTGTGAATAGAAAGATAAAGTTTCTCACTCTTTTGTGTTACAACACTAACAGTCATGTCTTTCCATCATTGCTGCTAATTATTATTTATTATTAATACCACTGTACAAATGAGAATTATTACTGTCTCTCGTTATTTTATGTTAAATTCTGTGGGATTTAGTGTTCACCTTAAATTGCCAGTTTCTGGAGCCATTTGATTGGAATCTGAGAAAGGGAAGTCCTGGCGTTGATTGCCTTGTATGATAAAATGTCTGGATTTGTGGATGAGATGAGAGCAGTGGATACCTTTTACCTCAATGTTAGCAGGCTTTTGACACTGTTTCCCACACTATTGCTATATTCAAGTTAGGATGTTACAGTCTGGATGGGTTGACAACTAGATGGACAAATAACTGTTTTGATGGTCAAGCTCAGAGGGTAGTGGTTAATTAATAGCTTTCTAGCTGGAATCTGGTAACAAATGCTGTACCTCAGCGGTCTATACCTGTTCAAAGTCTTTGTTAGTGAGGCAACATCAAGTTTGCAGATGACACCAACCGGGGGGACCAGTTGATGTCTTCAAGGGCAGAGCTGCCATTCAGGGGAACCCAGACAGAGCAAGGGAATTGACCAACGGGAACGTGGTAAAATTTCACAATGATGAACACTGGAGTTCTGCACCTGGAAAGGAAGAACCCCCTGCAATGATACAGGCTGGGGGCAGCTTAGCAGAAAAAGACCTGGAGGTCTTGGTAGCCAGCAAGCTGCAGATGAACCAGCCATGTGCCCTGACAGCTAGGAAAGCCGGTAATATGCTGAGTTATATCAACAGGACCATAGCCTGTAGATGGAGGGAAGTGATTGATACCTCTCTACTCAGCACTCATTAGACATCTATAATACCGTGTCTAATTTTGCCCCCCACCCCTAGTCCAAGGAAGACAGAAATTGGATTGAGTTCAGGGGAAGGCTACAAGGGTTGTTGGGGGCTGGAGCACAAGTCCTGTGAGGAGAGACTGAGGGAGTGGGCCTTGTTCAGGCTGGAAATGGGGAGCCTTTGAGAGGATCTAACAGCAGCCTTCCAGTGCCAGTAAGAAGGTTATCAAGGAGTTGGAGCCAGGCTCTTCACAGTGGTGCATGGCAGGAGGACAAGGGGCAATGGGTCTAAGTTGAAACAAGAGAGGTTCAGAGTGGACATAAGTCCCATGAAGACAGTCAAACGTGGGAGCAGTTTGCCCAGAGAGGTTGTACAGCCTCCATCCTTGGTGTTCTAAAGACCAAACTCTAGTCTTATAGCTGACCCTGCTTGGAGCAGAAGGTTGGGCAAGAGCTCTCCTGAGGCCTTCTCCAATTATGATATAAAGAGGACTAAAATATAAATTAGAAGAGAGAAAAATATTTCTATTTTTGTCCATTTGCTGCGTGCTTTCAAGGTGTTTACCGACTCTGCATTTTGGTTGAGGGAGGAGTGGTTGTAAAATGTTTTATCCACAGAACCTCTGTTTCCTTGCTGATGCTTTAAGTAAGAGTGCTTTAAGTTTATATTTTAAGTGCATATGAAGATGGTTTCCAGGTTATCAATCTGGTCACATACAGATGTGAGCAGAATGTTCTTTTTGCTATTTGGCAGGCAAAAATTGGGACTTGACAGCAGCTTTGAATGACTATGAGCAGCTCCGGCAGGTACACACCGCCAACCTGCCACAGGTGTTCAATGAGGGTAAATACTACAAGCAGCAGGAGCCAGAGCAGCCTCCCCAGGTGACAAAGGCTGAGCGACCCTGCCTGCAAAGGCAGGATGACATTGCTCAAGGTAAGAGCTCTTCTCCAGGGCTTTTGTGGACAAGCAGCTTTCTAGCTTGTCTGCTTGCGAGTTGTGCTTGTCTGCAGGGAGTTGGAAGTCCTTTGCCATCAGCCTGCAAACTGTGTCATTGTAATGGGATTCATGGAGCTGCTGCTGGACCCTACATTTCACATGTTTCAGTTGTCATGAGCTTTGCCTCAGTTCCGCAAGTTATTTTTTAATGTGTGATTAAAGTACAGAAATATATTGTCCCCAGGCAGTCCTATGGTACATATAAAAGGAATTAATTAGAGGGAATCACAGACCACTATTGTATATAGTTTTCTATGCTTATTGAGACCAAAAAAAGGTTTTTAAAAAAATCCATACTTCAGTCTTTGCATTCTTACAGTATGTGATTAGGATGTATGAAATTGATGAATATCTTTTGGCTTTAAAATTTTGTTCCACAAAAGAAAGGACAACTTCCTATCCCCCACCAAATAGAAATTGAAACCTTAAGAAAAATAAGTCAACTACCTCTAGCAGTTGATTTCCAGTACAGGATGATAAGCATTAGAATTTACTTTTTTGTTTGCAGACCTTTTATAGGTTGTATTTCAGATCTCTATCCCTCTCAGAGATAAAGGGAGGAAGAGTAGGTCACTGTAGCTGATAAAACTGTGTCCCTTCATCCTTATTAGGATATAGCTTACTCTAAAATTCCGTATTATTAAACTGCCCAGTTTACGCTGAAGTGGCCATTTGATATTTTAGTGGGTGTAGTAGGTAGTGTGGGGTAAGTCTGGCCTTAAATGCCTGGACTGACAGTAACTTTGCTACCAATTCAATGCGTAAAATGACAACTCCATGATCAGAGAGCCACCTCTGACGGAAATGTGAAAATGGAGCGAGGATGGTGTTCAGGAAAGAGCAGAGAAGGAAAAGGAGGGTTCTGTTATGGACCAAGTACTTGGAGTGAAGGATGCAGCCAACAGGTGAGGGCTGGACTGTGGTGGGAAGGGATGATGGAGTGTTAGCAAGAAGATGTCAAATGGGGATGATATCCTATGCTTCAGCTCCCCTGTTTAAAAGTGATTTAGCTGAGATGTACAGGGAGAAGAAAAAAATGCAAATGTAATCAAACCTTCTACCCCTCTCCTGAATTTAGGATATTTTAGGGAATGCAGTTTAGCTCTTAACATTAGAAAAAGTTTGATCTATTAGAGAAACAAAAGTTCACAAACTCCAGGAAAATTAGTTTTTTAATAACCACTAGTCTGAGATGTTTTAAAAACACTGTTAGCTTAAATAAAAGCTGCATTTAAGTAAGCTTTGTTAATTTCTGAAGGCACAGACATACAGGAACTTCTTTTATTCTAATATAGCATTGTACATGTTTGAGAGTTGATCACTAAAGGCTAGTTTATGGTAGTATTTATGAAGCTACAGAGGTGAAGTTGACATTTTTTACAAAAGCTTCCAGTATGCTAAGGTACCCATTTCCAAGGAAAATAATTGAAAATATAATCTAACTTAACATCATGTAAATCCTTCCAGGAAGCTTTCTGCATATTAAAAAATGCAAGAAACTCCGTAAACCTGTTGTCAACTCACTAATAAAACTCAGTAAAATGCCCAGGAGACTTTCTAGTGTTAATTTAAGATAATCCCCATTGCAAAGGATAGCTAGAGAGAGTGCAACTCAGTAGAAGACCTGAGGTCAATCTGTTTGAAGCACAAAAAGGCAGTGGTACCATGGTTCTAAGGAGTGCCACTCCTCAGATGCAGAAAGAAACTTTATGCTGAATGTTAAACTTCTGAGAGAAGACTAGTAGCATTTGATGAACATAAATTTTAGGCAGCTACGAAATGTTCATTTCAGTTTTTAAAAGTATAAACAGGAGTACAGGGCAGAAACTAAGCAGATGGAAACTATATCTGTCAGTTTTGACTGAATGATTCATGGTTTAAGCACTTGAAAAGTATTTCTGTTACCCATTTGCTGATACCAGAACTGAGGCCATATAGAAAAGTGAAATTATACGATAGTATTTTGTCCCTTCTAATGCTTTTTTTGGCTTTAATGACCCTTCACTGTTCCTTATATACCATTTATCCACAGAAAACTTAAATAAATTGTAAGATATTAGCTCGTAGTTGTTTTCATAAAATAATACATTCTTTTGTACCAGGCTTCTTAATTTCATCATTCTTTTTGAACTACATAGTGTTTCTTGGATCAGGATTTTAGGAAACACATATCCACAGAAACAGCATAACGATGTTAAAATTGCTTTCAGGTAGGTTGTTCTGAGATTAAAACAGTATGGCATGTTCGAAATGAAGTGGTTGGAGAACACTGGATTTTTTGATTCACAAGAAGTCAACTTAATGTAAGAGTTCAAAACATTGATTGATTATCATCTGTCTGCCAGTAAATGTTTCTTCCGATGCATCTTTGGAAACTTAAGATACATTAAAAAAAAACGTTACAGAAATACTTGTCTCTCATATCTCATTACTTTTACTGTTTATCTGTTTCGCTAGAAGGAGAGTGAAGTTCCTATGACTTGCCATAGGGATCCATAGTAAGAACTAAGCAATCTTTTACACTAGGGAAATAACCCAAAAAAGGTAACAAACAAGAAGTGGCATAAATTCCGAAGTGAAATGAACGGGCATTTGCCAGACTTGGTATTGACTGGTCTTTTATGTAATTTTATAGGCTAATAGTATCTCTTTGGTTTCTCTACAGAAAAACGTCTTTCCAGAGGTATTTCTCATGCCAGCTCAGCCATAGTCTCCCTTGCTCGATCACATGTAGCAAATGAGTGCAGCAATGAACAGTTTCCTTTGGAGATGCCCATCTACACATTCCAGCTACCAGACCTTAGCGTGTACAGTGAAGATTTCAGAAGCTTCATTGAACGTGACTTAATTGAGCAGGCAACAATGGTTGCTTTGGAGCAAGCAGGTGGGTAAATACCTTAGATGTCAGCAGCTGGGCAATCTGACATTTTGGTTGACATTTCTAATCACGCTTCATTTCTGGAGCTTGTGCATTCTGCATGGGAAATAAATGCCAGAGAGTAAAAGCAAATACTGTGCTCTTTGTGAAATGACACATACCCTGATCCTCTATTTTTTTTAAAACGTTATAGAGAAAACTGTCAAATTTACTTAATAAAGAAATTGAGGGAGGAAGGAAAGGAGGACTGATGGGGAAGTCACGCAATAGAGAAGGACGTGAGTCTGGATGGTCGGATGGGGTTGGTACTGCCAGTTCTTGTGAGGAAATTGCATTGTAATGACTAACAAAGGAAGTATCTTCAAGTTCTGTTGCAGCTTGAGAAAATAGTTTTTAAATATGTATTTTCTGTATTGATTATTATTTTTTAAATAAGAAACTAAATAATTTTAAAGTAATATTATTGCCATGGGGGAAAAAAATGAAGACATTCAAAATTAATTCAGATTTAGTAGTAGTTTAAAGTTTTAAGTTTTGAAGGGTATGGAGAAATTTATTTAAAATTAGTATCTGTGCCTTATGAAATAACAAGTCTATTAATGAACCATGAAATGAACACATCTATGTAGTGAAATGCCCAACTCTGGTGATATAAAGGAGTTATAAAATCAGATTTCATGGCTGCCTATGGAGTATCGAATAGCCAGTTGCTTTTTTCTGTTGATTGCTATACTGGCTTGTGTAATACTATGTATTCATCTGAGAGTTCATTCTCAAAACTCGGTGCATAGTCATACTCTGTGTGTTCAGATTGATAAACTGTTGCTTGTTACTGATCAGGGCACTGCATCATAGTATTTAGGCAGGACCTCTGCTAATCTGGTGTCACAGTGAGTCCTTACCATGTATTGTCATACGCTTATTTTTTGGCTTTGGTATTTGAAAAGCAAGATGTACTTAGATAATAGCATCAAACAGTAAATACTTAAGAAAAAAACCAAACCAAAACTCCCAACAGTATTCAGAAGGCCTTCTGGAAAAAACAGCAGTATAAAATAATGCAGGAACGCTACCAGGCAACTATGAAGTATGAAAACTGTTGGTCACCTATCAAGAAAATGTATCTAGTTTCTTTAGGAACCACCTAACACAAGAAGGACAGGGAAAAAAACAGGATGGCACTTCCTCTGGCAGCTCTGCCAAACACTCCAAATTCCATATNGAAATGACACATACCCTGATCCTCTATTTTTTTTAAAACGTTATAGAGAAAACTGTCAAATTTACTTAATAAAGAAATTGAGGGAGGAAGGAAAGGAGGACTGATGGGGAAGTCACGCAATAGAGAAGGACGTGAGTCTGGATGGTCGGATGGGGTTGGTACTGCCAGTTCTTGTGANTCAGAAGATACAGTATCATTGTTGACCTACCCGCTTCAGTGGAATGACAGCCTTTAGAGTCAGTTAGTGCAAGAGTACGAGCCAGAGGACCACAGTGGTTTTCTGACCTTAAAATGAGGGAATATTTGAATTTAGAGCCAATATCTTCTAATTCATACAGAGATGGCTGACTTTGAGCTTGAAATAGGGCTGCAGAAAGTACTGAATTTGCTGCCTCTTAGCATTCTTCTCTCAATTCTCTCTGAAAATTAGAATAAATAATTTCTTCTTTTCTTCACGTTACTTTAATTAGGGAATAACTTTACTCACGCTGGCAAAGTGGTCAAAACACCTTCCTTTCCAGGATGCAAGAGGCTCTGGGGAGGAAGGATGCCAGTTTGTCAGTCCAAGTAAGTTAAACAGATCAAATAGTGAATGTAAGAAAGAAGAAAATCATGTAAGACTTCATGTAAACTGACCTTTTGTCTCTATTTAAGACCTAAAGATACTCAGTTTCCTTTTATTTCCTGCCTATTTTAGACATACTGTTTTCTGAAATGAGTGAATTAATAGGAAAGTAATTTAACATTAGACATTTTATTGTCTCCTACCAACAGGGCCCAGTTTGACTATGGTTTAGTCAATGACATAAAAAAATTAACTGAGTTATCAGGTGCATTCCCTGCAAAGGGCCTAAAATCTATTTCAAAACAAAACAAACCCCATGAAGGACAGTAGCTTCTGTAGCTGAGGTTAGAGATATTGTTAAAGGAAAAGAGAGAGGTGTGTGCTTGGGTTAAAGGGCATGAATTTCAATGGAAAGGAGAGAAAAAAGAAAAGCTGATTAGGCAAAAGGAGGAGGAACTTCGTTAGGAACATAGAGCAGCTTACTACTCACAAAGCATAGGTTGGGAGAGCAAAATTACTGTTAACAGACTGTCGCACGTGTAGTCTGAATTGACTGTATGAGCTGGATGTCTATAAAAGCCTGTGAGGTTTTTGTATTCTCTTTTTATAAGCTTAGGCATTTGCTACCATTACATCTATATGTGAAAGGATGTTCAGGTTACATCCCACCTGCATAGAAACTCAGCAAAATTCCTGATTTACTCAGAAATGCCGTGTGAGATTATAAATGAAGGGCCCAAATAAGGCAGTATGATTTACTCACTCTGCTGCTGCAGTGTATCCTCTACTCTTTGTGTGATTGCTTTCTGAATAGTTCTCTTAGAGGATAGAATTCACCACATTCATAAAGGCATTTGGGGGGTTTGTGCATCTTACAAACTCAGCTGTTCATTATTGCCTGAATTAGAGTGAGGTCAGCTTGTAAGTAATGTGCAGGCTGATCTCTGAGTGCTCTTGCAGTAATTGGTGTGGTTCTTCGATGGAGGATGGCTCAGATACTTGTAATATTAAATGAAGTCTGTGTGAAAGGAATTTTATAATTCTAAATATTTTGCCGCAGCAAGTTGTTTTTCATTATATACACGTGTTCCCCTGTGTGTCGTTAATGTGTAGGCTGACACAAAGAGTGATATTATGAAAGCGACTTCTGCTGTACTGATGAGTTCAAAACACCATAGTATAGCCAGAAGAATGGCTGGTCTAGCACAGTGTTTCTAATTAAAAGAAAAAAGTTTCTATTGCAGTGCTGAAATATAATTCAATACAAAAATTAAACTGTATGAACCTTCAAGAATATTGCTTTCCTACACTTTTCTTTCTGTGCTCAGTTTTGTGTTTTCTGTGAAGCTATAGGCAAAATAAACTTCATACGTTAAGTCTGTGTTTCACATCCCCGAAAACAAATCCACCAAAATTCTGGAAGTGTTTGATTTCAAACAGTTAAAAATTAAGCTTTGTTAAAAAAAAAAAAAAAAAGATGCCTTGTCAGGTTGTAGAAAGGTTTTCTTACCCCAGAATTTTTAACAGATTTTCACACAGTATATGCAGGGTGCTGGGATAGCAACCATTTTGATTACAAGAGAACTGTATTAATTTCCTGATTTCCAAGCTTTGAAATGCATGATTGTGTAATTCAGTTCCAATATGAATGACAAATATTGTATCACAGAGCAGGATGAAATGCAATGTCATAGAAAACCATCTGCCTCAGGTTATGAAAGAAACAAATGAAGAAAACCGGTAATTCTGGATCTGCAGTTACCTGCAGATAACTGAACTCAGTATCAGTTATCTGCAGCCAGTCAGGCCTAGTCATATATTTCTGTGCCATCTTATTTTATGATCTTTGATTTGCATTCTGGCCAGTAGTTTCTGTGACAGAGTCTGTGTTGCTTATGCATCAGGCTAAAAGAGAAGCATTTACTTGATTGCTCAGTTTTACTTATTTCTACATGCACAGCTCAACCTTACATTTCAAGGACATCAGTAAATATGAATAGCCTTGCAGATGCTACTGCGAAGCTGATTTCATCATCTAGACTAAGAGAGAGCTCCTACAAGAAGGTCCTTTCTTTGAAGTACAGAAAATGTATTGGTAAATGCTTTATTTATTCACTTATTTTAAAAAGGAAACAGTCACTGAATGGTTAATATAAATCCATGTAGAAAATCTATTCTTGTAATTTTCTTCACGTCAATACTTGCAAGTACACATGTATTGTATGAAAGGACTAAAACTAAAAATAAACAAACAAATAAATCCTCTTAGCTAGTCATGTAAGAAACATGTAAAGCATAGAAGTAGCTCTGCTGAAATCTGGATTTGAGGTTCCTGCACCTATTGCTAATTGTCTGACTATTCTGACTGGCCAAGTAATCCTCTGTTGACTTAGCCAGTCAGTCCTGTGCACACCCCAGAGCAGTTACTGCTGTTGGATTCCAGAGGGAATTAGTGAGTGCTTAGGGTGAACGATTGCTTTTGCGAATGTATGGGGTGTCCAGAGTTAGACTTGCTTTGGAAGTTGAAAATGTTATTTTGTGACTTGCTCATCTTGGAGGATGGATGAGAGGTGGATTTCTGGTAATACAAAGTGCTGGAGAAATAAAAGAAAGGCTGGTTTTAGCCTAGTGTCTTAAGGAAACTGAGCTTGTGTCAGCAAGCTGTCTCGTTAAGATGATAACACTGTTTATTTTTAAAATTTAACTCTGCCAATTTCAAACATATTTGTGAGTAAGTTTTTACATGTTTCATGAAAATAAGCAGCTAGGTTATTTTTAGTATTTCCATAGAAGAAAGACTTGCAACGTGAATATTATTAAATGCTACAGAATCCACATGGGAAAGACCTCCAGAATACCCAACCACAAATAAAAGAAAAGCCACCAGAAGTTTCACCTTTAGCCACATGTACAACAAGCGCACGAAACTGGACATTGAGTCCCACTGTGCACAGATTGACTTGTTTTCCTCAGTGACGTGTCTACTCTGTCAGTGTTTCTGAGGAGTTGGCCTAAGACTGGTTTACTTAGCTGTATGAAAGAGTACTGTTAATAGCACAGTGAAGTGCTTTAAAGGACAATTGCACTCAATCTGAGGTAAAATTGTACCAGCTGTGACACGACACTTCACACTTTTTCCCATCTTTAACCATCCTTGTTTTTCTCTTAATGAGTATTCCATTTTCTCTGTAAGAATTCTGCACAGTGAAGGCAAGAAACTGCCTGTTTGCCTTGGAGGCAGTGATATGCAATCTAGCTTTGCAGTGAAACTTCAACCACACTCAATCATATAGAGCTTGAGAGAGGGCTTATCCTTTGAAGCACCTCCTTTTCCCCTGTCAAGAGAGAGTTATATTAAGTTGCTGTTTGCTAAGTCCTTTTAACTTTTTGGTGGTTAATTCTACCAGAAAAATCCCAAGTCTGTAAAACTATTTAGGTTTTTAGTAACTTAAACCAGAAAAAAGAAAGTATGGACTAGAGAAGATGAAGAGGAGCAAAGGATTTATGCAGAGTTTCTACAAAGGTTCTTTAGTATTATGCAACCTCATGTTTTTGAATTTGGTAGGTTTGTATGCGTACCACCAACCTTGTGCATGTTTGGGCAATGAATGCTTTATAAATGGACCTTAGTAAACTGGAGGGCAGCTCTGTATGAGCGTCTTTGTGGGATAGTCATAAACTAGAACAATGTCTGTTGCGTATTTTTACCTTCCTGTCTATACTGTTAATGGAGTTTTGCATAGAGGACATCATGCTGAATGCTTTCTTACCTTCTATAGTACCAGTCCATTAGGCATCAGGGACTGATATCAAAAGCCAAGACTGGCCCCTGTTAACACTGGAAATGCATTCTCTGTTCCCTGCTGACTTCTTTTTAAGCCATTCAGGTCACATAACCATCTAGAATCCTCTTTAGCAATTTCCTGCCATAAATCCTGTGGCAAGAAACAATACACCTGTGGCTTGTAATACAATATGGAGGGTTATGAAAATAACACTTAAACCTTTCTCGTGTCAATTAATAGTACTCCAACATTAACTTTCTCTGAGATTCAGCTTACCTTCTTTGCATGCAATACAAGATATGTATCTGGTTCTGTATCAGAATGATTGATTCTTGTTAAGCCCTGCAAATAAGGGAGCAGAGGGAGCCAGTATATGCTTTATATTATGTGAAGTCTAATACACTCCATGTAGCGCAGGACTAGGATAATATCAGAATACAGAAATAGTAGGCAATCTTCAGCCACAGAGGATACTAGATTCTGTTAACATTTCTTTTGAGTTTGCACCTGAAGTCTTAAGTACCATGCAAAGAAAGGGCAATATTGTGTGCTTGTGTCTGCCTCTCTGATTTTATGTTGCTAGATCATAGACCTGGATAGAACTTTTAATCTTGATCTAAAATTAAGATCCTGGGTGCAGCTGGGATAGAACTAGTTGTCTTCCTAGTAGCTGGTATAGTGCTGTGTTTTGGATTTAGTATGAGAATAGTGTTGATAACACAGTGATGTTTTAGTTGTTGCTGAGCTAGTGCTTACACTGTCAGGGACTTCTCAGCTTCTCAGGCTGCTCTGCCAGCGGAGGCTCAGAATGCACAAGAAGCTGTGAGGGGACACAGCCAGGACAGCTGATCCAAACGAGCCAAAGGGGTATGCCATACCATATGATGTCATGCTCAGTATATAAACTAGGGGGAAAGCTGGTTGGGGGAAGCTGCTCGGAAACAGGCTGGGCATGAGTTGGTTGGTAGGGAGCAAATGTTTTTCATTTGCATCACTTGTTTTTCTTGGGTTTTATTCCTCTCTTTTTGTTATTTTCCTCTTCATTACTACTACCACTATTATTATTGTTGTTGTGTTGTTATTGTTACATTTCAATTATTAAACTGTTCTTATCTCAATCCACAAGTTTTCTTACTTTTACCCTTCCAATTCTCTCCCCCATCCCACCGAGGCGGGAGTGAGTGAGCAGCTGTCTGGTGCTTAGTTGCTGGCTGGGATTAAACCATGACACCTGGACAGGACTTTTAATCTTGATCTAAAATTAAGATAAAAATTTAATATACTAGAATATGGCTATATTAATTCTCAGGGTATTTTTGCTGTAAAACAACAGATCAATCTCTTGTAATCGTTTTTTAAGATTAAATAGTTTTTGTGACAAAATAAGAAGCAAGATCAAGTACGAGACCAACAGAGAGAGGGAGAGTGAGAAATGGGTCTAGTTTGTTCATAAATACTGTCTTATAAAAGCAAACAGAAATAAGCCTGAGGCAGAATGGTTTCCAGTTTTCGTTTAAGCTCCACTTCCCTGTTTTTTCCCTAAAGGGATCCACTATAACCACTAGATTTGAAAAATGAAAATGCACTGCCTTTTTTTTTTTTTGTTATAATCCAATGCATTTCTGCTAATTTTTTGGTCAGCCATAGGCTTTGTGATGTTAACCAAGCCCACAAACATTTTTTGCATAATCTACTTGAAAGCAGGTCACTTTTATAGAAACCTCCTGTTACTCAAAAGATTGATAAACCTCAGAATTTGACATTTATTACCAATAGCTGCTAGTTCATCTGCAAAGCAATACCACTCATTATTCCCTTAAGTCCTAAGGTCTGTCTGCTTTAGGTCTTGTAACTATGCTTTAAGCGGCACCTTGGTGTAACTTATTACTGAATACAGTAACGTGAAAACATTCTGCAAAAAAACAGGTGGCAAGTTGTTATTTCCCAGCCCACAGACACAGGAGTTGCTAAAAATGATAACTTGTTATTTCAGATGTATCTTTCCCAAAGGCTGTCCATAGTGCTTTAAAATAAGCTTCTTTAATGCATATTTAATTTAGAACTCAGTAAGCCTAGTCTGCGACGTTGGGCATTTACAAACTAGCTGCTAAAATCATATGAGGATTACCAAATGTGCTTAGTTATTTATCTGCTATGCATCTTTACCTTCACAGTATAGTAACTCCCAACCCATACTGACTAATTGAAATGTAATTACATAGTTCTTAGTACCCGGAACAAGTAATTGGGGGCACATGTTAAAATATCATTATACTTTAAAATGTCATTGTATTTTGCAAAATATGTATTGCTTGCCATGATAAATAAACTTCAGTCTAATTTTGTGTAATGAGAACATATTAATGGACAAAAGTTTTTTCATTGCTTGATCTTATTTCTGTTTTGGGGATTTAACCTTAAATGCAAGAGTGACTGTACAAATATGTAGATACTATTTCCTCTCAGCTTGTAAGTAAAGGAATCGGGGGAGAAAACTCTGCAGAAGAGGACAGACAAAGAAATGGAGTCACCACAAGCTGCCTATTGCATTATTCATTCAATTACTAATTGTGCGCTACTCACAGACTTTCCAAAAGTCTTGGGAAATATACCAGCTCTACTTATCATTGTTAATCATCTGCTCTTCCTTAACCCCAAAGATATTATAAAATCAGTCACATTCTCTTTCTTTATATTAGAAATGTTCACATGACCATTTAACCAAGACTTAACACTCCAGTAAGCTACCAAATGGCAACCTGTGTTCCAGGAATTATGTACTTCCAGTGTTGGCTTTGGCACTGATACTCTTCATGGCTTTATCTGCTTCATCTAGATACATCAAATAACTGTCCTCTTGTCAGTCTTTTTCATAATCCGTCTCTGTTTTATAATCTGTAAAACATGCTTCACGTAGCAATGATGGATAAGTGGTTCTCTAAATGTTCTCAGAGAGAAAAGCCACATGCTATCCTACACCTTGGGCTATGCATTTGGTCTCATTTTAATTCTCTGGTAGTGTAGCTGTTGATTTTAGTAGGTCTAATCATGATTTACACTGTGGTAAATGAGAGGAGAAACAGCTGTTGAAACAATCCATCTGATTGAAACACTAGTACTTTACTTAATAAATTTACCTAACAGTAACATCTCTTGATTAACTCATACATATTACTTTTGTCTTTTGAGACTTATTACTGTAATGTAATCTGTCATCTGTGTACGGGAGGCCAATGTCGATTATGTTTGAGAACTGATACCAAGACTCATAATGGTATTTAGGCAATGAATCCTTGGAAATCCATCCCTGAATGCCACATATGAGAATGGAAGGTGCAAATTAATTAGAAGTGCTCTTATTCCAAATACGTGTAGAGAATAGTTAAAGTTTATCTGCTTCTTACTTTTAATCTTTTCAGGTTTCACTTCTGACATTACATTTAAGTTTATTTGGCAGAAAGGGTGTTCATGATTAACCTGCAACATTACACGTCATCACTCTATGCCTGTACCCAGTATGCATCCTGTTTTAGTATCCGCTCCACCATTTTAATAGATGCTTTCTTTTCAGGACGACTGAATTGGTGGTCCACGGTGTGTACAAGCTGCAAACGCCTTCTTCCCTTGGCTACAACAGGTGATGGAAACTGCCTCTTGCATGCTGCATCTTTAGGTAAGGGAGAGTCTGTACATGAAACCTTCTGCCAGAAATATTTACAACTTTTCAGTACGCCCAGCAAAAGCTCAGAAACACATGAGATGCAAAGACTTTCATTAAAAGCCTAGATCTGGAACAATATATTCTTCAAATTTTACTTACGTATTGTTTGCTTTAGGCGTGCTTGAGGGAGGAAGGTAAAAGTTTTATCAGGTTATAAAAGAAGTATAATTGGAACAGTATCAAAAACCATGTATCATAAAAACCAGTGATTTGCATTTTCCTTACAGAGCACAACCTAACAGCTCTGGAACAGGCAAATTCCAGGTGCTTCTGCAGGATTGTCCTCATTGTGGGCAAGGAATTGCATTCATTCTCTGGCTTTTGTTATACAGTTCTTTTGCTGTCTTCAAGAATGCAAAATCTAGCTATTATCTCTGTTGGTTCCTTGTAGAGTTTAAGTATATGGGAAACAGAGTTTGGGGTGAATTAAAATAATTTCCAATTGATTAATTAATACAAGATCTTTGAAACCTTTTTTCAAATCAAATAAGTAGAAACCTGTGAAGCTGAAAGTCTTTGATATGCCTTCTATATCCTAACCTATTATGAGGAAACTTATTTTTTTGTTGCAGTTGCTAAAATCTTCCACCAGCGGAACTCCAAAAGGTGACTTTTTAAAAAACACTGGGATTTTTAATATTTTGAAGAGACTCTTCTTTTTGAAAGAAGTAGTAAGAAAAGAGCTTTTGCTGTTTCCAAGGATCCTTTTATCTTTGTCCACTTAGTTTTTAATTAGGAGGAATTGTGTATTATTTACAGCAAATGTTTGGAGTAGTTTGACTTGCAAAGTCTTAAATAAACATATGTAACGGCAGCACCTGACAATATGGTAACTGAAACGTGGCTGTCTGTGGGCACATGTCTTGGGGAGAGCTCTGCTCTCCTTTGTTGTAGGTTACTATTCTCAACTACATGAAGACGTTTTATTATCTTAAAATGAGCTTGAAAGCCTGTGGCTGGTTGTAATTTTAGACTTCCAATCACCTTGAATGCTCGTCTCTTTATTTGGATGTTGAAGCCAAAGGAAATTTATCATCATGCTGTGTAAGAGTTGGAGGCCTTTGGGTGTTGGTATCATCTGTGATTCACAAAAGTGCCTGCAGTTGTCATTAGCATTCTTGTGTCTGCAAGCTCTGTTGGCAACTACAGCTAAAACCAACCTGTGCATTGAATATTCCATTGCTTGCAGCAAAGTTGAAGTTGCCTGCAAGCAAACACTGAAACAACTCAAATCCTTAGTCATTCCTTAATCAAAGTTTGAACTTTGTTAGAATTCCCTCTTGTTGTTCATTAGCTTATCTATATTGAGTGTTTCTTTAGGAAACCTTAAAAATAATGAGTTATTTGCCAAGGAGAATCTTAAATATTGTATAAGCTATGCTTCTTTTGCTAATAGAGCAATATTAATTGTATTAGGACTTACTATCTCTGTTTTACTGTAGCTTCTTTAAAACTGAATGTTGTCTTGTGCTACTTCAGGGATGTGGGGATTTCATGACCGGGACCTTGTTTTACGTAAAGCACTCTATACTATGATGAGAAGTGGAGCTGAAAGGGAAGCACTGAAAAGAAGATGGAGATGGCAACAGACCCAGCAGAATAAGGAGGTCTGTACGGCCTGAAGACAGTCTTGTCAATATCATTGAGGGTCAAAAGCATTCTTCTGAAGTTTGGTGTGAAAGTTGTAATTGCTATCAAACTCCTTGTGCTTCCATTTTGCATGGGGAAAGAGATACTTGTATTTAGAATTTTTGCATCCAAATGCAAATGTGTTTGTAGCTTTGTGGCCATAAATATGCACAGTTTTGTAACTACAAAGGTCTAAGATGAGTTTGGAACCTGTAGAAAATTTTGGGCTGCAAAATTAAATGTATAATTTAGCTATCGCAAGCATTATAAAATGAGTAGATAAAATCCACAAAAGAAAGAAAACCCCATTTAGGAAAGGTTCCCCAGAATGGTGAACTAGGATTCTTAGAGCTGTGACCAAGTATTGAGTGGCTATTTCTTAATTAAAATCATCTGTAGATTTGGTTTGACTGTTGATTAAGAGCTGTAGGTTAGCATGCATTATTTTCTGAAGATGTCTGGGCCTAAACAGTGGCTAGAAAAGCTAATTTCAGGAGTAATCCTGAATGCGATCAAGTGAATATGCTTTGAAGTTTGTGACTTACTTGTAATCTGCTTTTTGTTGGCAGCAGTCAGTGAGAATACAGCTGAGTTGTGACTGACTCAGCTACTTCAGGCTAGAAATGGGCAGTAAAGCGTGCTAGCCTTTGTTGTAAGGAATTCACATGGGTATGAATAACTGGATCTCCAATAGTGGAGCACTGTGTTAGCAGCAGCAGACCCACATCCAGAAATGTAATCCAGTGTGCAGTTAGTGGTTTAGATATTTTCCTAATAAGTTAATATTCTTTCACCTGAATAGAAATGTTGAACCATTAATGGTCCAAGGTATTAAACTGTATCATGTATGAAGCTCAAAATAAGTTAGTCATACATACTACTACAGAACTCTGCTTACATTTTGTACCAGCATAATCGTAAAGGTATTTCATTCTCTCCCATAGTCAGGTTTAGTGTATACAGAAGAAGAATGGGAACGGGAGTGGAATGAACTACTTAAACTGGCATCAAGTGAGCCTCGTACACATTTCAGCAAAAATGGAGGCACTGGTGGTAGGTAAGTTTAGTGTATGACAAAATCTTTTTGGTTTTGTTCTCAGTAGGAAAACACTACAGTACAAATGAATGCAGATCTTTGTAAGACCATCAAACTGCCTTTTCAACTGGTTCCAATTTTTTTGCATGGTAGAATATAATTACCTAAACATCCCACTATAATATTTAGCATTCTGATTAAGTTTCCTTGTACAGTTACCACACTAACTTGAGGTTACTTTGCATCCAAAAGAGTCTGGATTTCATAAATCCTAATTTCCTGGTTTCTGGAACAAGCATGTTGGCAACACTGTTAGCTTCAAGGAGACGAAGTGCCTTGTTTTACTGAAGATACATAGCTTTTCATTTGAGGAAGACTTGGCAGAAAGATAGCCACTGCGCAGGTATTTTCACGAAAACATGGAATGACAGAATAACATCACATCTTCTAATAGCATTCTAGAAGAAAGTAATTTGCGCCCAGGTATCACCTTTTCTGTGCTTTAGCAAAGCTTTAATGCCATCTTCTCATACTCATACATTAATTTCAGTCCTTTTTTGCTTTGTAGTTCAAACAGAAAATCTTCAGAGAGATCTTTTTTGAGGGCAAGTCACCAAATAAGTCTTCACATTTTCTACTTTTAAAATGCTTTCCCCCTAAACATGCAGTGGGAAAAAAGTAATATTTTAGGTATTAAAGCTAAAGATTAAATATTTGGATGCAGTGTCTTTTTAAACAGAAAGTAGAATATTGAGTTACACCTTGTAGTCTCATGAAACCCTTATGAAAAATCATTATGCTACTTCAATCTTTGAACAGTTATAAAAAACTGTATCTAAAAATTACAATGATTAATATTGCACTGATAGGAACGGTTGCCCTTTCTTTGACTATTCAAGCTTTTATTAAACCCATGTAACATAAGTAGTGCTCTCAAACGCAAGAATTATTTAAGAATTGTAGGGGGGTTATTTCAAATGAAACTGATTCACTATCATCCTAGTAAAGTTTGATGTTGCTGGAAGGTTACATAGGGTATGTCTGTATTTGTAAGAACCACATCGGATTCTTTTCTTACCCAATTTCCTATCTGTTTATCTAGATTGATTCTGTAAGAGTATGGCTGATTGCAGCTACTTTGATTATATTCTGCAAAGTTGCAATGTTTGCCAGTTACTGCCCAGTGCTAACAGGCAAGCAAGGAAAGAGTGTGTTTTCTCGAAGACCAGCTTAGTATATGTGTTTAATCTCTGTATAATACTCAATTAGTAGCATTTTAGTCAATCTGTTTATTGTAAACAGTACCAGAAAATTTGATGGTCACAGCGAAAAACCCAGTACTGTCTACTTTACTGCCAGCATGCATTGAGTTTAGAAGTTCAGAAGCTATTGGAAAAAAATGGATAGAAACATATTTGTGAAAAAGTTTGGGATGAAATAGCATCTACAACATTTAAATACCCCTGACCCACATACAGGGACTGCTTTAAATAGCTGGTATGATAAACCATCCCTCACTTTCAGTGCAGTTGTTCCCAAAGTACAGGATTATTAACCAGCCTTAACAATGCATAGACTTTAGGTTATGCATCTAGCATTTATCACTGCAAATATTTAGTGTTTACTCAGTGCAAGTTTTTCTTTAGCTACTGTTTTCCCTGGAGAAAATTGCATGTGGTGATAAGTAAATTGACAAAATAGGGCATACAACACAATGAGAGTAATAAAGTCTTAAGGAAATATTCTCTGTGCTTTGAAAGAATATTATATTTTCCTTTTAACCCTGTGATGTCAAGGATAGGTAATTCTACTAATGCAGGAGGACATTGTTTAGAAAATTGTCAATCTTAATATGTCTCATTTTCTTCTATTTTGAGGCAAAAAAAAAATTGGTTTTCATTTTACTCTCTAGTTTGTTGCCTATGTTTGTAGATATTTTCCTGTTGATACGCTTTATTCTTCCAATGAAGTTCAATTCACTTTTCTGTTAAATTTGGCCATTCACCGCCAATTTTCTCTGGCCTTATTCTGTCTGTTTCATTTTCTACGTTTCATGTACTATGTAATTTCAATATCTACCAGTCAGAGATGTCCTCCACTGTTGTATTTGCCAGTCAATCAACAATCTTTACCTTTATTTCCCAGATGCTTAAACAGGGAGTAACACTATTACATAAAGAATTAATTTAAATTGTTTTTAATGATTTCATCATAGTTTGCATTTATCTTTTTGCAAATCAAAATAAAGTAAGGATAAATAGACAACAGTTAATTTTTCCTTTAAAATAGTGAAAGAGGAATCAGACAAGAAACTTAGCCTATTAAACATGTGAATATGTACTTCTCTGTACAATCATTCCAAAGACAGAATGAATTATTTTCCCAGTTTAATGTACCCATGTTCAAAATAGAGCCCTTGAGAAGGAAAAGGGATATCAAAATAGTATTTTTGATATAGGGTATATTGCATTCTCTAGTTAGGTACTGTATTAAGAAAGCTTGCAAATTAGTCTTTGAGTTGTAGATGAGACGTTCTCCTTTGGTGTCAGAATTGGCTAAAGCATCAGAAGTAGTATCTGCTTCAAAAGAATTCAGTGACAAGCCTAAGTCTGGAATTATGCTGCCTCATTCACCTGCAAGTTCCTTTTAGTTATTTTTCACAGTGAACTGCATGCAAAGGAGATCAGTAATTGTTGCTAAATCTCCAAAGACAACTTCTTTGAGAGCACTCTTGTTCTGAGGCTTGGAAGTTGGCTAAAAAGAAAAAGATAAAGGGAACACAGAAAAACCTGGTTTTTAAGTTCTTGTTTCCAGTGTGTAAAATCCTTCAAGCACTAAAGTAGAGCAAATTAATTAACTACAAAGCAGATTCTTGTTTTGAAACAGAGTTGCACATCTTTCTGTAAATGTAAAAAATACATTTCAGAGTAACATAGTTGTTTCATTTGTCTTCGTTTACAAGCAAAACCAGGGGTACTGAATTGAAGCAACTGCTTTGAAAAAAGGAAAATGTCTAGTACGCTCTGTTTTTCTTCAGAACTTAATTGTTGCAATCCTGCTAATGACAAAATTCCAACCCATTCCTTCATTTTGCAGGCTACTGTCAGTCAGAGATTTCAAAGCCTGTTCTAGTGCTAGATTGAATATCACTGTTGTTATTCACTTCTTGAAAACCTAGTAGAGCTGAAAGCTATATGTCGTGTTGTGTCATGTTGTGAGCTAATACAGATTTTGAAAGTGGATGGTGTTCTTATTTAGTATTAACTGTCACCTTCTAGCTAGCTGTCTCATATGCTTTTGGCACTATCTTTATTAATAAAGTTGAGTGATTTTAAATGGAGAAGAAGGGAGGGGATATTGCTGTAAACTTCCTGTGTGTCATTAGAGTTTTCTTTAAGGCAGAAAACAGAACATTTAAACAGGAAGTCCCTCTCAAATGCATGTGATGTGATGGTTTCAGACTTGGGTGGGTATTCAGAGTATTTCAACGTACAGTTCTTCATACAAAACCACTGTGTCCATCAAAGACCCTCATCTTGTAGAGTGTTTAGTTTAGATCATTCAACAAAGACATTCCTTTAAACCTGTTTTAATTTGATGTGGTTGTCTGTTACAGGAGTGCTGTTCGTTTTTAATTCTTCAGCATATGCAGCAATTACAGGGTGCAGATAGAAGACGGTTCCATTATAACAGGGTATCTTTTCCTTATTAGCTGAAGTTTCTGACGGCTAATAAATCTTTTCATCTGGCCTATTTTCAGTTGATCTAAATTGTACTTAAGCCAAATGCAGCCTGGAAATAATCAGATTGCCACGGTGATTCAAATATGCTAGTTCAGACAGCCCGTCAGATCTGAAAAGGGTGGATATCCCACAGACTCTAGAAAAGAGTTAAAATTCAAGGCAAAGGAGGGATCAGAATTTTGTCATATTAAAATTAAGTACTAGTACCTACATAGTGATTGGGTTTTTCCTTACTTAACAAGTTTTTGTTGAATTAAAGGTATTTCCTATTTGACAGATGGTTGCATCTGACATGCCAAAGACGGTTTTACAAGAAACCATGCGTTCCCACACAATTAAATACAAAATAACATTCAAACCAAAATTATCTAGTTGATTTAGGTTTTCTCTTTTATTTTATGCCTTCAGAACTACTTCTTATATATTGTTTTTGCCTGAAAAAAAAGTATTGGTATTTTTAAAGACTAAGAAATAAAAATTGGAACTCGAAACATTCACATTCTGTATCTCCTTTAGTCAACACAGTATACCTTTTTTTTTTTTCCCCCTGAAGAAAAGGGAAATGTCCCACTACTGTGCAATTTTTTGTGTTTGAGTTGAAACTAATTGCTGAAGTACTGTATAAGGAAATCAATGGATAGGTTCCTACACCTACCTACAACAGAAATTTGTACTTGCTAGTAAGCTGTGGCTGTGGTGTATGTTGGTTTTAATGTTGGGATTCTTAAGCAGGGAAAGGAAAGGTTTTGGAAATGGTATGGTGGCAGATTGAGATTTCATTCTGGTCTCATGCTTGTACCTAATCACCAGGCTGAAGAACTTGGTACTTGTCATGTTGCTGCAGTACATCTCAACTGTCTGCAGGCATTGGTCTCTTGCTCCGCATGAATCCTGCAACTTAATCTAAACTTGGAATAGCTGTTACGAGTCTCTTGGACAAACTGAGAATCTGAAGCGTATGTATGGAAAAGAAAAGCAAGGTTACCACAGGGAGCTGTTCAGAAGGAAATCCAAGGATGTGATAACAGATCTTGGTTAGCATTTACAGGCAAAACAGAGGAACAGAGAGCAGATAGCCACGTGGAACAGCAGAGTAGGTGACTTCCCCGTTTCAGCTTTTTGAGTTTTTGTCATTACTGGCTGCAGTACAAATTGGCTTTTCCGTAAGAGAGAGAATATATTTGGAGTGCTGAGTAGGTGTCTGCTCTGTTTGGATTTGAGGTGTCAGTGGTCCTGTAGGATGGACTGAGATTGTAATTTTTATTTTCCTTTTTTTTTAATTTGTTCTTACAATCAAGATAAATTGTTTAGTCAGAGTGCTGTGGTTGAGCAGGATTCTGCAATGCAGATTTATATGCTCTTAAATATATGGATTTCAGTACTTAAAAATTAACTTTACATGAACAGAGGAATTCATTTCAGTTTCTTCAATTTCCTTTGTCTCCTTGTTATATTGACAAAATTATTTTGTTCACTATTTTCATGGCCATGTAGTTAGCATAAATAAAGGTCCATGAAAAAAAGTGGAATGATAAAGTGGATCAAAGGATGTGGTAGGTTGCTATGGATACTTGTTAATGATGATTTTTCATTCTCATTAATCTTTAGGAAAATTCGTACTGAATCCTCAGCAGTGGCACTGGAATAATATAACATGGCCCACATGAATTACTGGCAATGATGAAATAAAATTGAATATTGAAAAGGGTTCCCAGAGAGGCTGTGAAGTCTTCCTCCTTGGAGATATTCAAAAGTTGTCTGGACGCAGTCCTGGGCAACTGGCTCTAGGTGGCCCTACGTGAACAGGGGCGTTGGGCAAGGTGACCTCCAGAGGTCCCTTCCAATGTCAACCACTCTGTGATTCTGTGAAAATGAGCAATGGAAAACAGATGTGTAGTAGAAGAGAAGGATTTGAAATGTGTGAATATGTTCATAAATAGTGAATCAAGCAACTTGGTGATGTGATATTGAAGAGTAAAAAAGCCCAGTGGAATTTTGGACTTCATGTGCAGTCAGGCTTGCCATCAGCTGACCAAAGGGATAAAGGTCTTTCTGATACAGCTGCATCCAGAATATGCCTTTCACTTCTAGAAACCTCATTAACTAGGAGATGAGGAATAATTAGAGGATTTGAAGAAAAACTTTAGGACTGATAGTCCGGAAATACTAACGTGAGAAAATAGCTGGAAATCTTTGTGGCATATTGTCTTGCCAATAACATGATTCTTCTAACTTCCTTTGGGCTAACAAATTACTCTGAGGGTGTCATAATGGAGTGCAAATGCTGAAAAGCTATCGCAGCCAGCAATGGAGAAGAATTCAATATGGAATATGAGAGGAAATTACAAAATGGGGAATTTAGTTTGAACACTGAAAAATTTCACGACGAGGTTGGGTAAGAGGAAAAGGGATACAGGGAAGGAGAGGTGTCTCACTGCTTGATCAGAGAATTTGTCCCCTGCATCAGCCTACTATTAATAATTTCCATCCTGCTGTGGTCCTAGGTTGGGATGAAAGGTTTTAATGTAAAGTTCCAGGGATGGGCTGGATGCCATCAGACCTGTGAGAAGTTTATTGTATTTGTCCCACATATTCCAGAGCAGTGCCCATACAGATAATGAAAATTAATGACAGTTAATTATGGAAGTTTTCTGCACACCTAATAAGAGGACGACTGCTGCCTTCATTTAGGAGTGTGCCTAGGTTATGTTGCCCACCTTTATTAGTCATGTCTCACAGAAGCTGTGCTCTGTGTGCATTATATTTTTAAGTGGCACTCAGCTGTGAATTACCATCTTTTCTTTTGTCTGCTTCCCACAACCCTACCATTTTTCAGTCTTCTTCCATCTAACGTGTTTATTTCTGTCTTCTAGGCAGAGGCAAAGCTTTAAAATGTGATAGTGACATTAATGACATTAAACTAGAAAAATAGGAAAGGAGGTAACTGAAACCAAAAAGTCTATAAAATGCTTATGAAGTCATAGAAGGTCTTGGAAGTGTTCAGCTGGAGAAGTGGGGAGTTTAACAGATTTATTCTTGCAGTCCAGGTAAAATGATCTGTTTCTTAAATGATTGACTTTATAGGTTAGCTTTCCAAAAGTGCTGGGCATTTCCATTTCCTGGAAGGTTGTGGGGCTCATCTAAAGCATACTGATGCTTGTTGGACAACCTTTTTTTTTTTTTTTAATTTTGTCACTCAATTTTAAGTCAGGTTTTCAGTCTTTCCTTTTGGGGGGGGAAAGTACCACATTGCATTTAGTGATCAGCAGCGTATCCCTAGAAGTTAGTAGCACATGTTCTTTAACATAAAGTTTCTCTCTTCTTGCTGTCAAAAGTTTTGGTCCATGAAACGTGTAACTGTGCATTTTGTAAGCTTTTCAGTAAAAGAGAACATTTAAAACAAACTTGGCAATTGTGTTTTTCCATTCTTACATGAATAAAAAGTTCCTTTGAAATTTGTGTAGGTTGGGAAAGTAAGATTAATGTATTCAGATGAATAGGATAGCACAGGTGTATTTTAAGGAATTTAAGGATTTTAGTCCATAGGTTATATTCTAAGGATTTGCCTCTCTATATGTACGTGATGGTTTAATGCTATTGATCTGTTTTGTTAAATTTGAATTACTGACACTTGATGCTATTGGGAATAGATATGTAGGCAGTAGATGAATCTTACAGGGACTGGTTCCCTGGCTGCTTTTATAACTTTTTAGTACTGACATGAAAAAATTACAAATCTTGCTCTGTGTGTTGTACACATTTTTGGCTTTCCTAAGTGTCTTTATCTCTGTGTTCTTCTAGGTAGTAGTAATTATGTAATCTAACATGAGTTTTCTCTGATACTCCTGTCGTACTCAGTTATCTTTTCTAATAGACATCCTGTTAATTCAGTTTTCTTCATCTTCTGTCATTGCTTATGTCTTTCAGACATCAGATTATGAATAGAGCAGAAACTGCCCCAACCATCCTAGATAGGACCGGGATAGCTCAGTCTCAGTTATTTTAAAAAATATTGTGTGTACTTGTCTTTATCAAATTCTTTCAATAGGTAATTTATTTGTTTTGGCCACGTTTGAATTTCAGGACTAATTATCACTGTTTTGACACAATACACCATACTGTCAGGATATTGCTACTTAATACCCATGTTTTGGAGAAATAAATGTTGAAAGGCATTTTCACCAAGGAAGGGTAATGGATTTAATAAATTTTTTTCCAACATGTATATTCTGTAATGTTATCAACAATTTGAAAGGAAGAAACAACTCTTCAAAGTACAAAAGACTCTTCAAGTGCTCAAATTGTCTTCCAATTATATTTTACACCTTTTTTTTTTTTTTTTTTCCCTTTTTCGCGGCAGCAAGCCATCTGCANTTATATTTTACACTTTTTTTTTTTTTTTTTTTTCTTTAAATTCCTTCCAAGAACAGCACTTTTTTGTCTTTGTCTTAAATTACTTGCTCATTGTGGAGCTGGTTGAGGATTAACCCTCTTTAGACCTATGGAATACTGCTCAATAAAACATTTCTTTTAATCGAAAAATGAAATCATCTCTTCACTTTTTGAAGTGCTCTGTATCTGCTCCAGCTAGATGAAGAGAATGGAAAGACTTTCATTAATTCCTGTAGTATTTGGATCAGACCTGTAGAAGGCCAATGTAAAGAAAAGACTTGGGTTTCTCCATAGCACTGTCTTACTGTTTGAATTTTATGTTCCGCTCTCCTGCCGTATTAAGATACTTGTATTGATTCTTTCTGTGTTTTCTGAAACACAAAGCTTCACTGGCAAAAATGCTTGGCCTTGTCTCACCTAACTACATCTTGATCTAGATTCCTTCTGTAGTCTGTAAAGAGAAATGAGAATTTTCATCTCGTCTCTGGGCAAATGCTTAAGAGGAGAGGGATGATCCTACTTCCAGATGTGCCTATCTTTTTGTTATCTGTAGAGGTGGTCAAGGTGAAATGCTTAGACTTCTGATTTTAGATGTCTGAAAGTAGGTGAAATTCATCTCATTGGAAAATCTAATAGGAAAATGAATCTCCAGTTCCTTACACAGGTACCCCTCCCCATCTTAAAAAAGTATGTTTTGGTAATCATCACATGAAAAAAAATGCTGACAACTTTGTAAATTAAACTCCTCCTGCTCAAGCTGACATCAGTGTTTCTTACGCTGCCAGGGTAAACTCATCTGTATTTTGTTTAGCGGAACGAGAAAAACACCTTTCATTGTAGAGTCTATGTGCCAAGGGTGTCACATGAAATTATGATTTTTGTGACAAAAGTAGATTTACACCAGGAGCTTGGCTAAGAATTACCTTTTTTATTCCCATTCGGCTACCAAACAATATCAGAAAGTAATGAATTTTGTGAACTACTAAACTAGTGTGGAGTCTGCAAGTGAAAACATTTTCTCTGTTGGTAATATTTTGTTTCCAAAAATATATTTTCCTTTCCAGTTTCTCATCTATTTCAATAATTGGAATATGTGTTTCAGAAGAGTGGGAATATGAGTGCAAAGGAAGAAATAGCTGCTGCCATGTGTTGGTTCACTGAAGTTTCAAGGGGTGGTTTAAGCTGGTTCAAAAAGTTTCAATGCTGTGTCTTCCAGAGTTGATAATTCAGAAGATCCAGTGTATGAGAGCTTAGAAGAGTTCCATGTTTTTGTCTTAGCCCATATTTTGAGAAGACCTATTGTTGTAGTAGCAGACACAATGTTACGAGACTCAGGGGGAGAAGGTAAGAGTTTTTCACTAGAAATTATGCACCTATGTAAATTGAATCAATTGTAAACTATCACAAACAAAAGACCCAGCTGTAACATATCTGAGTGTTTATGGAATAGCTGCTGCCTTTTTCTGAGGAAAAAAAAAAAGAGCAGTTATTATACTCAATCCGTTTCTATTAGATAAAAGTAACAAATAAAGGATAATTATGTAAGTCTTGCTGAAAATCTGTTTATCCTAGATATTTAGTATTAACGTAATAACCACGAAGTTACAGAGCACAATACACTTCTTACTGGTCTAAGTTAACAAGGTTCTAATTTTGCTCTGTTATTTTGGTGCCCCTTAAAACTCTGCATAAATCAATCTAATCTGACTTGGAAAAATTGAATTTTGACCATGTGTATCTTGGCTTTTTGTTTTTACTAACTCCTTTGCAGCCTCTCATTCAAAAGTTTCCAGAATGTTATATTCAGTTTGCACATGTGAGCACACAAATGTTAGATCCACATGTGAAGCCAGCTGGACAGCTGTCTGAGCAGGACTTGAGTGATGAAATTAAATCTCTCTCACTTTTTGCCATGAACTAACAGAATACTAATTAATGATAGTATGTTGTTTAACTAAAGGGGAATGTTTGGTTGATTAAAGGGGCATTTTAAACACATGATGGAGTTTACAGAAATTTACTTCCACAGGAAAGTGCTCGGTAATTGCAGTTGCCATTCAAATTATGAACTACAAGTAATGGTAGTGATTACTTGTAGAAATTACATTACTACAAGTAATGGTAGCACAATTGTTACATACAATAGAACCAAGATTATTGTCTGTTCTTTGACATAGTTAAAAAAACCCCACTCATTTTTCTTTACAGCATTTGCACCTATACCATTTGGAGGAATTTATTTGCCACTTGAAGTTCTACCTAACAGATGCCATTGCTCACCTCTTGTGCTAGCCTATGATCAGGCCCATTTCTCTGCTCTTGTTTCCATGGAACAAAAAGATCAACAGAGAGAACAAGGTATGCTATAAACACAGCAACCCAAGGGTATATACTGAATGCAATGCACAAAGTACTTTTTTCTACCTGCAGGTGTATTTATCTATTAGAAAGGAAACAATAGCTACTAAATTTTCTTGCTGCATTCTTAGGAGTCTAAGTGGTCTAATCACAAGACTGGGAGCCAAGAACTCTTCAGTCCTAATCCTTGTGCTATCACTGTCTTTGGCACTTAAACCTTTTCCGTCAGTTCCATATATGTAGATAGGTACAGTCATAGTTACCTACTGTGCTTCTGGGTTCTTGAAGGCCTTTGTTAATATGGGTTAGTAAAGTGTTTAGAAGATTGTGAGTCAGATTACTATTGAAAACTCACATAATGGAAAAATATCCCTTCTAATGTGTTAAATGCGCTTTTCACATTTAAAAACGTGTAGTTGAAATTTTTTTGTCTTACCATCTTGCTGCCTTCTGTTTTACTTTGGAACAGTGGCAACAAAGTCTGACCAGATCTTTCTGTGTCAAGTTTGAGCTTCCTGGACATGGGACTTGGACTGACAAGAGCTTCAGGGCTGGATTTGTTCTTGCATCAGTAGCCTAGGAGCTAGCTATAACCACCCTTATTTGGAAGACCTGTTTGCTTAATAATAGAAAGCTGTGAGATGAACTCCTATCTGTCTTTGCTCCTTTTGTGGGGAAGGGAAAAGTGTTTTGCCAAAACCAGGGTGAGGCTTCAGAAAAATTCGGTGCAGTTTTGCTGTTAGGTATGAGTCCTCCTTTTTTTTGCCTGATGACACTGCAGAGGTGTTTTAAATCCCTTGCGAATGCATATACCTGTAAAGTAAACATGGAGTGTGTGCTGGTTGTTGAATCTCCTGAGTGTATTTCATTTAGTCCTCCTTCCCAGAGAGTAGTTCAGAGGCAACTGAATATCCTTCATTTAATTCCCTAACTCTATTTGCATTTCATCTGGTTTTGGATGTATTGGGCATTTTCCATGCTTATGAGACGGTCAGCATGCTGCAGCTGTGAAAAGTAGAGAGCAAGGTGTTCATTAAAATGATGGAAAGGAAGAAAGAAACTCTTGAACAACAGCTTTTGTTGTAGACATCTTCGTGCAAGAATTTGACGTCCAGTTAAGTCATCCTTCTTGGAAGGAGCAGAGAGTTCTTTACATGAAGTTGTGTGAGATGGGAAACACTCTACAAAGGGTTGCATGTGGTATTGGCAAACTTTGTGTTGGTGAAGAGGAGACTGAATCGTAGGACAGAAATGGAGAAAAAGGTCGATTTGGTTTGTCAAATATTCAATGGGAAAATCAATACAGTCCAATGACTCAGCCTTCAGTGGGACATAGCTATTTTAGGGATCTGTAGTAGGTACTTGGCAATAGGGCTGGCCTTCGCCTTACACACTGGGACATTGCAGCTGCTGCCTTCCAGCCCTCAATCTGTGGAAGAGCGGCCCTGAGGAAAATGCTTTTCACATAGGAACCATTTCCAAAGCAGTGCACTGAGGTATGATGTGAAACACCTTGTGAGAGGTGAAAGTCTGCAAAGCAAATTCATACCATTTTAATGTAATAATGTGATATGAATGAAGACAGACTTTTGGAGAGCTTTTTTAAGGATACTGTTTCACTGTTGATGATTGGTGATGATACACTGCAGCCAGGACTGTAATGTCAGCATGCTATTAAGTTAGCAGCTCCTGCATATACGTCTATGTTACAAATTGTAGAGTTGTCTTGTTGTAGAACATGGCTCCATGTCTTTGGTCTTGATCCTTTTTAGGTCTGAGTTCTCTTGGTGGTGAAACAAGACAATTTCTGGAGTAGGCAGAGTCCATTTTTTCCTTTCTAACAGTTGGGATTGGAATAATGTCAGTAGACTGACAGCAACCTCATTTATATCAGGCATGTCTATCTGCTGTCATACAATACTTCATTATCGCAGGTCTTACAAGAGTCTATGTGCATAAACAGTTTGATTGAATACACAGAACTTAACTTTATCTACAATAACTTTGCAGATATGGTAACTGCCACCCACCAAACCTTTTACTATTGTGGCATCCTCTAAGTGACAGGTTTGATGACAGGTAGTGAGGGAAACTACTGTTCAGCTGCTCTGACCCTGTCTCTCAGTATGTGTTAAAGTATTCAGTGATACACCTTGGTGCCACCTACTGAGTTATTCCTAATATTACAAGCCAGGTATTCCTGTTGATTACACACTGAAAGATCTTGGGTTTGATAACAAGGTCACATACAAGTGCTAGCAATAATGTTTAATATACTTCTTGTGGTTAGAAGCTGTCTTTCTGTAGGATTTTCCTACACGTGCAGTCGCACGGGAAAGGTGCTGGGAGAGGAAAAGCTACCAAATATCCAGCACAGCATCAGTAACGTTAAATACTGGCTTTGTTCATTTATAAGTTCATCCAGGTTAATTACAAGGGTTGTTGAATCAAAATAGTATTTGTTTTGTATGATCTGATTTTACATGCTTTACTGCAGGGCCTTGGACACACAGGCTTCAATTCTGTGGAGCAGCAGAGAGCACTTGGTGTTAAGTTGGGGATGAAGGGAATGCTTCAGCTTTCAGCTGCCAGGCTGGTTGCTGTTAGAGACTGCAGCAGTCTAACAGCAACCACAGCATTGCTATTGTTATTCCAGTGCTGTGGCAAGAAATAGATTGGCACAAGGGTGCTCTAATAATGCCTATTTTTTGTACTTGTCAGCATAGAGATGTTGGCAGCTTTGGCACAGCGGAAGGGAGAGCCACAATTGTCAGAGTCAGAAAAGAATGACACAGGTGCTACACAGTACATGGCCAGATTTTGAACTATCAGAATGCAGCTGAGAGCTTAGAGCTACAACTTCTTAAAAGGAGCATCTCTGATAGCCAGGCCATTCATAACTCATAGTTTTTATACTCTAACCATGTAACCAGATGTCAGGAGCAGCATCTGAAGCTGTCTGAACCACTGCATGTACATACATACATGTTGGAGCTGCTGAGAAGCTCTCTTGTGGAGGAGACAGTATGTCCTACATTTGTGAAATATACGTGGTCAAAGAAATGCTGATGTGAATGCCTGAAGTTTCTGCTTTGTCATATGGTTGTTTATCAGATCATTTTGTGCACTACTATAAATATAGATAAAGAGAGAAAACATGCTAACATCCTCTTGTCTAGAGAGGATTTAAAACACATTTGACACGTCTTCTTTTTACCAGCACATAGCTGGCATTCTTATGGTCACTGAAGGCCCTCTTGTTTTGAAATCTACAACATCCGATTAAAAATCTATGAATACTTTTGTATTCGTGCAGGCTATATTTATGCAGGTGTTTTGTATCTTTGTTTATGGAAAATAAAGACCAGCTCTCAACTGCCTCTAAGACTGCTGCTTTGAACTTAGAGCTTCCCACAGTCCCATGCTTTGTCAGTCAGTCAGCAGTGAAATGGCTGCCCACAATCAGTTTGCAGTAATGAGTGTGAGAGGTGCGACAGTGGTTTTTAACAGCAGTATGTCAGTATCTGTGTCAGCATTTTGTTCTACTAGTATTTTCAGAAATAGTTAAAGTGTTCTTCTTTATAGAAGATTAATAATGACACTTGAGGCGTGAAGATGAGTGCTGGGAAATACTGTGACTTCACAGCATAGAAGGCAGTACACCCAACTGAGGAATGGCATGAAAGTCCTCATTGTATGTCTTAAAACTGCCGTCAACAAAATAGCTGCTGTTACTTTTGACATATCCTATCTGTTGGCATTAGGACTTGTAGACTGTGTTTCAAATAGTGTGGTTTCAGCTGCAGAGCATCCCAAACCAAGTGTAACCAAACTACCCCACCAAAGTTGCAAACTCTGCTGTGACTGGGCATCAGGAAGGTGCTACAATCTGTTGGGTTCGCTTTAGATATGAATGTGACGGATCCTGCTTGTGGTCCTAACATTACAGTACTTTTCTGTCAGGAAAAGTGGGGAAATCCTACAAGAAACCCCAACTATCAAACAGAATTCCCAGAGAGAGAGGAAATCTCTTGTAGTGAAGATAGAATTTTTAAACTCCATTACTTTAACAGATACTTTTTGCATGAAGATGGTAGAGCTTCGTACCAACCTCAGACTATCCCTTAGAATGAGTATACAGTTTCCATTCAACTCAGAGTTTGAAAAATAATCGTTAACAAATTTCTGTGTGAAGGAGACAGCACGTGTCATAATGTGTACATTAGTTAAGAGAACAGTGACGTGCTATAGACAGCTCTAAGCGTTGTTTTGTACTTTGATATTAAGATTTCAATAAAATTGAGTATTGCTAAACATTTTTAATAGGGGTATTTTCAGTATCAGTAGAAACAGCCAGCTTTAAAAAGGATTCCCTTAAAATTTGCTTATAAAAATGATTATTTATTGAGCTACATGGAAACTAGTTAGTTTCAAGCTGTCCTTGGAAAAGAAACTCAAATTTACTTTTTGAGGTTTATATCCCAAAGAGACCGATTCAACTCTCTGTGACAGTTCTTTGGTCCAGGCTTCCCAACATCACCTGCCTCAGGATCATATTCCCAGTTCTCTACCAGGCTGTACCTGTAAGGTCAGGTACGAAGTGGAAGTAGTGTGTTGTAAACTTATAATGCTGGTCTTTTCTAAGTTGCCTTCTTCCTTTAAACGGCTGATACATTGCATTGTAAGGTCAGTTGTAAATCCAGTCAGTACCTGCTAGTAGTTCAGTTAATTGGAAGAGTATGTGTTTTCTGTGGGAAACATGATCTGTTAATTGTGTTCTCAGTTATTCCAGCTCCTCTGATGCAATAATTTCATTGAATGCAGCAGGGTAAGCCCTAGCATTACACCAATGAGTGTTAAAAAGTGTATTCAGTTGTCACCTCTGCTGTACGTTTCTTATGTTCTTGTACTTCAGGAGCTTGCTTTACAGTGTATTTTGAACTGTAGACTTAGACTCTTTGCTACTTACTCAGTTTTCTAAGGAGCTAAATTTTCTTACAATATTAATTTCTGTGCTTGCATCTTACAACGGTATCTGCAACTAAAGTTGATTAATCTCCAGCTGTTCTATACTGTATTTGCGGTTAATATGGGGAAAATATTTCAAGAATTACCAACTATAAGCAGTAGGGGGCAACGTTTCCACGAAATTTGTAGATTTGACCTTTTTATTTCCAGTCTGCAAAGATGAAAATACATATATATACTTTCTGCAGGTGTTGTCAAACTGTCTGAACCAAATACTGGCTTCACCATGTTAATCTAAAATGCAGATTAAAATTCCTGCATTCTGCTAGGTGAGGAACAATATTTAACCAAAAATGCTGTACCTTTGTTTTGACAACGTGTGTTTTCTGAACTGCAGAAAAGATCATAAACAGCATATAACCAGTAAGTGCAATCAGTTTTCAATAATTCAGTGCCATGATGTTTGGGTGATTGCTCCAGGTTTCTTTGCCCCTTGGCTTTGCTGGAATGAATACTAAGGCAAAGTCCTTAAGGGTTCTAGTATAGAAAATTAAATTCCTTGATTAGATGTCAGAGGAGCAGCAGTGACGTGCACCATGCAGAGTATCCCACCCAGTCCCTCAACAGCTTTTACTTTTTTTTCCCTGATGAAATGGAAGAAAATTGCTGGCTTTAATTAAAGCTGAGAGTGTTTTTCTCTTAGTTTCTTGCTGGTGATGAATGATAGACACTCTGTAAAATCAGAGTGCAGTCTCTGCATGCTGAGTATAAAGAAGAGTCATTAAGATATGTGTCAGAAGGCAGAGCCCTAGCAGAGTGGGGAATGGACAGAAGAGCAAAAACAGCTAGACAGTAATGCTGGGATATAACAGCAGTAATGGTCATTTCACTACACTCGAGACAGGCCTCAAACTGACCTCTTAACCCGTGTATATGTTGATCTATGCTCCTCAATTACGTTAATTCACAGTTTGAGTCCAAAATTGCTATAACTGCATTTTGCTTTGTTTCTTGATGCTGTTATTGATACATTTTTGTTTCTTTGACAGTGGAAAAGAAAGAGGTACTAAAGTGAAAAGACAAAATAATTAACAAGTATGTGCATCTGTGTGAGACAGGCAGGAATATTTCAACTTCTTATTGCTTTCTGCTAATCTAATGGCTCTGTCTCCAGTAAATGTTTATTAAGGAGAAAACAACAAAATGGCAGTGTTGTTCTCCCAGACGTCTCCCCTCCTCCACAGGTGACTGTCTTTCACTCCATGAGAAATCAGTGTATTAACCTTTCCTTCTCCTCTTCTATTGCACAAACATCAAAATAGGGTAATGGAGCCCAACATTTGGACATTTGGAGCCCAAATAAATCATTTGTGGTGCTCTGGATGAGACAATTCTGCAGCACACTCAAATTCCGCCCTTCTTCTTCAACCAGTTATGCTGCTTTTCACAGCTGAATCTTTTTTTTGTCATTTTTGTTCCCCCCACCAAAATCCTTGTTTCTTCTCTACTTCAGCGGTGATCCCCCTGACGGACTCTGAACACAAGTTACTGCCTTTGCACTTTGCGGTCGATCCTGGAAAAGACTGGGAGTGGGGGAAAGATGACAACGATAACACCAGACTGGCCAAGTAAGACCTTTCTGTAACTTTAGTGTTAAGCAGTAAAATGTCTTGAGCCATACCTGATTGAAGTATTGGGAGAACTGCTAACAGAGAGGGCTTTGTTCTCTGCTTACATGGGAGGACACGTGGGTGGGTCTCCAGCTGTTGGTCACAATTCAGGCTGCTGTTACCTCTCTCCCTGTTAGGAAGTATTGCTTTTTCTTTCAGGCTTTTTGACTGTTTGTTCCCTTCTTTTTCCATCCTTAGTTTGATTCTGTCTCTTGAGGCAAAGCTTAATCTTCTACACAGCTATATGAATGTAACATGGATACGCATACCATCTGAGACACGGGTAAGGTAAACTTCCACCTCGGTCTAAACGAGATGAGAGATACAAGGCACAACAGGGTGTTGTGCAGGGACTGGCCAGCTGCCTGGAAGCACCTCATTGTCCTAGCAGCAGGGACAAGTCACTCATGGCTCATTGTCATTGCAATCAGGCTTACAGATTTTTCCAGTAGTTTTAATAACACGGTTGCTTTTATATTTTTTGCAACTCGTACTCTGTTCTGAAGTGTATTTTCTAGCTTAATCTTCCTGTTACTTATTTCGGTAGTCTGTGTAGTTCAGAAAAACCTTAAGAGACCTTTTCTCACCATTGTTTTCTCAGAACTTTGGCTTGCTCTCCTAATGTCACTGTTAGGTCACCAATCCCAAGTCCTTTCTCTTTCTGAGAATACATTTGCACCCCTGGACAGTTCCCAGTTTAGAGTGGCTGACAAAAGGCCACAGACTGGCACTGAACTGGAGCCTGGTTCTTTCAGAAAGCTATTTTAGAACCATGCCCAGCTGGCATCTAGTCAGCTGCAAATTTCTCTGCAAATTACATTGAATAGATTGAGGGGTTAGTCTGGAGTCAAAAGGTTGCTAGGAGAGGATGGAGGTGATTTAGACAGCCTACACAGATGGGATTTGAAAGGAGGAACAGAACACAAAAGGAGAAAGCATTTAACATGCTGCAAGAGGGCAAAAATCCATTTTTCTACAGTGGTAGCTACCACATCAGAAAAAGGAGAGGCAAAATGGTCCTGTAGTTGTAAGCTGTGAGCCTAAAACTTGTGGGACCTGGATTATCTCCCCCTGCTTCACACTTGCCCCATAAGTATGGTCAGGTCACTACCACTCATTTTCTCATTTGCCAAGTGGGGATAACAGCTCTGCTCCCAACTGGGTGGCGTAGTGCTCAGGGATTCCAGAGAGACAGAGGACACTTAAGTACCTAGGGACAAGAAGTAGGTGTGCATTTCTATGCTGGAAGTACATACATCTCCAGAGTTTTTTTGGGGTTTTTTTTACCTCTTTCTCTGAATCATTATGGTTAGTTAGATGTTTCATATTTATCTCTAGCAGATTTTAGCTTCATGGTGCCTGAAAGCAAGACTAAGTTTTGCAGGAGGAAATGAACAGAGCCACATTTTAAAGTATCCTAGAATTGTCATTATTGCATTTTCAAGAACGATGTTTTATCACCTTACCTAAAATATAAATTGGAACTCGGACTTCTGTCACCCGTTTTATCTGCATTGTATTTCCAGTAAGAATGAATACACCTCATTGTATTCCTCAGTCTGCTTGCTGAAGTTTAATATTTCAGGCGAGATGTTTAGCTCTGGTGCATCGCACCTTTGATTTTCATGCACCAGAGACCTGAACAATGAAGAAATCAATTTAAACAAGTCGGTTGTTGAACATAATGAATTTTGAAGTATCGCTACATACAGGTTTGAGTGCTGCATCCCCCTCACAGCTTTCAGCAGAACCTCATTTCCCTTCCATCACAATATTATCAGTTTCTTTCCGTGCTCTCTGTCTCCCCTCTGGTCGAGAGGCAGCCTGTATTGTAGATGCTTCCTACTGAATGGCAGATCTCTGTATGCTGGCCAGCCACTCAGCTGGTCAACACAAGCAGGGAGGTTGAGCTGCAGCCTTCCCTCGACCGGAGCACTAACTCACATCGCTCCGTTATTCAGACGCTGATTTTCACAGAGACTCTGAATGGCTGACCTCTGTTCTACAAATCTGCTTGAAATGAGCCAAAAGTTACTGTAGGAACAAGCAAGATGCATAGTCAGCACAGCCAAATAAGCTTTATTTGGTGAAGAAACAAGTCTAAAATGTCACTGCATAAATTAAAAAGTACATTTAAAATCGGTGTCAAAATCTGTGTTGGATTTGGGGTTGTTTTTGCACCAAGTCCCTGTATGAAGCTGGTTTTGCCGTATCTAATTATAATTACTTTTCTGTAGCAGGCCCCTTTGGCTCAACCAGAATCCCCTACAGCTTCAGCTGGGGAAGACGTTCAGTCTCTGGCTGACTCAATGGACTCGGACCGAGACTCCATCTGTAGTAATTCCAATGGCAATAATGGCAAAAACAGTAAAGAAAAAGAGAAGGACAAACAGAGGAAGGATAAAGACAAAACCAGGACGGATTCCGTTGCCAATAAAATAGGAAGCCTCAGTAAAACCCTGGGAATTAAACTGAAAAAGAATATGGGTGGTCTTGGAGGCCTGGTGCATGGCAAAATGAGCAGAGCCAATTCAGGGAATGGAAAAAATGGTGATACAGTAGAGAAAGTCAAAGAGAAGAAGTCTAAGTCTCGAAAAGGGAGCAAAGAGGAATCTGGACAGTCTGCGAGCACTTCTCCATCTGAAAAGACCACTCCATCTCCAACTGACAGAGCTAGCAACTCACCCATTGAAAAGATGAACACTAAATCCTTCTCTGACAAGCAGTCTGACCCATGGAAGTACAGCACTGACGTGAAACTCAGCCTAAATATTTTGAGAGCTGCCATGCAGGGTGAACGAAAGTTTATTTTTGCTGGCCTTCTTTTGACCAGTCATAGGCATCAGTTCCACGAGGAGATGATAGGCTATTACCTGACGAGTGCACAGGAGCGTTTCAATGCAGAACAAGAACAGAAAAGAAAGGATGCTGAGAAAAAGGCTGCACTGAATGGGTCATCTAGTAGGAAACTGGAGCCAGAAGCATATTCAAAAGAAAAATTAGAAACATCTCCTCAGGATAGGGCATCACCCGTCTTGCCTCAAAGCCATACAACTCAACTGGTTTTAAAATTTAAAGATCGCACTAGTCCCACTCCTGGGTCATTTTCTTCACCTAGTAATGGTGCTAAGAAAAGTGGACCCATTCCAGTATCTGCCCACTATAGCCATACGCCACCTGTTCAAAGACAAAGTGTCATCCATTTGCATGATGTCAACTCCAAGCCATCGAGCTTCCAAGATGATACCTACAAGCCAGTGGTTGGCACCTTAAAAACCTGTGCCACCTATCCCCAACAAAACAGATCACTGTCTTCTCAAAGCTATAGCCCAGCCCGGATATCCGGTATCCGTACGGTGAACACAGTGGAATCGCTGAGCTATGCCATGCCTACTGAACACAAGTCTCAGACATACACAAATGGATTCAATACTGGCGATATTAGAGACTGCTTAGAATATGCTGATGAGGATGCTCCTCAGACCTGGTTGAACAATGATAAAAATCAAGGCAGAAGCACAGTTTGCCCATTATATTCCATCCAGCAGAACCGCTGTAAGAAGGAGAACTGTTCCTTCTATGGTCGTCCTGAGACTGAAAATTACTGTTCATACTGCTACAAAGAAGAGTTAAAGCGCAGGGAGCGAGAAAGCAAGGGACACAGGCATTGAGGATTCTTCCGTGACTACTTAGTTTTACCATTTTCTTACTTACAAAGTAAACAGTGTTGAATTGCAGTAAGAGGAATCCTTAAAAAAAGAATAAAGGATTGATGAGTAAATAGTGTCTAGCTTTTCGCTTTTCCGGGGCACTGAGGAAATAATAAGATTAATTTGTCATAAAAAAAAATATTATTTTCCATTTTGTCAGTGTCTTTTTTACGTATACTGGTAAGCTGAAGGGTTGTTTACTCCTTTGTCAATGCTGTGTATATGTTTGGTCAAAAATTTAACTATTGGTGCCTGAATTTACACTGACATCACTCAGGTAGTAGAATGATAGGGGAAAGTCATAATACCGGAGATGTGGTGTTGTAGTAAGGTAGTATCTGCCTTGCAGACATTTGAAATTCTATAGCTATTATGAGAGTATTTTTTTCCTCAGTAAAACCTAAATTTTTCATAGCTTTTTTTTTCAGGAGAGTAGTGATTTTGCATACTGCACATTTTTAACATGGCAGCCTATTGCATTACTACTAGTGTTTGTACTCACTTCAGTCTGAATGATTCTAGGAAAATGGGAGTGAAAGGTCTGAATTCATGAGGGCTGTAGCTCTTCCTCATTTTAAGTTCTTACCAGTTATTTCTACATTTCCATAAAAAAAGTAGATTTGAGCCACTTTTATTTGTACTGAATTTTTAAACGGATTTTATAAAAAATACAGTATGACTTGCAAGACTTCACGTCGCAACAAAACCCCACACAGTATAGTTTTGGGCACCTGAATTTCAGTAGTATTTTCATTGCTGTTAAAATTGAGAGAAAATGTTAAACAAAATTAAAATATAAAAATTTTATTAGATGTGGGAAATTTGAAGAACAGCTAGGAAATTTAGGATCATTTTAGAGCTGAACAAACTGCTTGTCAAAACAAATGTTTTGCATCAGTTGATTCCCTTAGCCATTGCATGAATTTAATAATTACATATTTATTTCTTTCTCAAAATGTATCGAGTGGTCGTTATTGTAAACATAACTACTGCGGAGCCTTTCTTGAAGATTGTTGGCTCCAACTATTTTTGTGTCTTCTCCTAGAGTGAGTTATGTACCCACCAGGAGGTTCCAAGATGGCTATAAAATACCTCCAGTATGAATGGCGACTCCTGGCACAGATTGCACAAGTCTGATATCCAAATATTTACATAAGTATTTGCAATATTTTTGCAAATAAAACTGTGCTCATAGAAACATTTCTGTAAAGCAGACACGACAAATACTGTTACAGTAGATGCATGACATTAGGAAGTTTTACTGGATGTAGTACTTGCTGGTTTTGCACCCCTCCACCATCAACTGGCATAATGTAGTAAGAATAGGTATTTAGTGTTCTTACACTTGTAAGCAATGGCTCATTACTGTCTACGCACATTTTTTTTTTTTAAAAGATCTCATTTTCCACAAATAGGTGAACTACTGCCTTCGAGACTGCTTACTCTGCCACCTGAAGGTGCAGAACATGAGTTCTGCCTTACTCGTTATGGAATAGCACTTTTCTGGCCCACACAGGAAGGATTCTTTGCCAGCGAGTCTTTGTTTCTGATTCTTTTCTGCTGTACCCCAATTTTTACTCTTGACATGGGTGGCACCATTTCTCTTGTGTACAGTTAATCCTAGTTAGCCTTGAAACCGAGCCTGAAATAGTCTGTGAAACAAGATACACAAACTTTTGCTGACATGTACTGTCTTTCAGGAGAAGCACATAAGCTTTTGCTAATGTCCCACTGAAATTCGTAGAACTGAGCACACGCTTAAAATTGACCATATCTTTAGGTTTTCTGCTGAATGGGAGGTTAAAAGAATAGTTTCAAAATAAGTCCATTAGCCACGCTGAAAAAGTCATGGTCTTTGCCATGTTACCTGTTCCATGA
>VYZV01004692.1:31082-49053 GCA_013401275.1 Pandion haliaetus | reverse complement strand
ATTGTAATATAGAAATTATTTTTATATTATTTTCAAAATATGCTATAGAGCAATATTTTGCGCCTTTATTATAAACAGGGTCATTATTTCAGTAGGTTACCTTCAGAAATGCTGGTAGAAATTAACCATGAAAAGAAAGCTTTGTAAATGTAGTTGTTGTTTCTAACTGCTCTGTCTGTTGTGCACATCTGTGTCTAATGCGAGTTGAATATACAAATTTTTTTTAATTGAAAAGCTTTAAATTTTTCTTTATATATTTTGGTACAACACTATCGCTTCCTATTTAATTCCACTCTTCCTTCCAGTCCCTACCAATAGCCACTTTTATAAGCAGCTTCTGAATAAGCATTCATCTGGAAAGTTTTCTTACCAAATGGAACATTTCTGCACAGATATTGATTGACTTGGGACATTCATAGCACACCCCGAATCCATTGGTGTAGGATTACTTTGCTTTTTTAAAAAACAGAATCAAAGATTTATTATTCCTTCAAAATGAAAATCAAGGATTAATAGTGCAATCATTTAGCATCTGTGGGAAGAAAATCACTCTAGATGATGGAAATGTCATCTTCTAACTGGCAGATACATTGTCTCTGTATATCAAATATGCATTAGCTTCTTGCAGATTAAAGTGTTCAGATTTTGTTTCTTCATAGTTCTTTGTACTCTACATATCAATTACTGATGAACTGTGCAAAAAAGACTTCGCAAACTAATGCGTAGGTTGTTAGGAGTCAGCGTAGTTCTTAAAATTCCATAACTTTCATGGTTTAGTTTGTTGGGGTTTGTTTGTTTGTTTAAGAATTACTATCAAGGTATGTACTGCAACCAAAATTTTCAAATCTGGATAGCTGATGTTAAGATTCTGCATCTAGGTTTCTCCTAATAAATAGACTGGTTTTAAGACGTACTAAGCATCAATTTCTGTGGGAGCAAAAGCTCTTTCTTGGTTTCAGAAAATCAAGTGAGCATTACTCCAGCACATATTCAGGGCTTTTCCTTATTAGTCTACACTTCAGTCAATGGAATTTACATTTTCTCTTCAGTGATTTTTCCATGTGTGAACAAATAATTGGGCTTATTCCTAAAGTGATTGCTTGAGTATGGAGAGACTTGCCTTGTATCAGGACACCATATAATTGTCCATTTAACTGTTGTGTTCTTAATGGGGCTAGTGTGTTCCACTGATTTCTGGGGGGACGCGAGACCTTTTTTTCTTGGATATGATCACTCTGGTTTGTTTGTTTGTTTTTCCTCTCAAGTGAATATGCTGTTCTGATTGCTGTTTTATCTCCCATTACCTGAATGCATGTACTGTACCAAAAGAATTGAAATGGCTGATGTACATTTGCACTGTGGAACAGACGATATGGGTAAAAGCCACCATGTTCCAAACAGCCTTAAAAGTATGACTCTCTGGGGACTGAGAGTCACTTAACTGGATGCAGCCTCTGTCCCACTTCCTCATTTAACCATGACTGTAAAACGCTCTAGCCTGCTGTAGTCTATGTAACTGTATGCACATTCATCTGAATAACCTGTAATCTTAAAAAAGAAATTTTTCTTTAAATGATGCAATTCTTTGGTAAGTGTTAGTGTGTCAGGAAACCTTATTCAAAAGAGGAGATGGGGTAAAAATAGAGGTAGTAGTAGCTAGTGGAGTAACCATGGCACCAAAATACTAAAAAGAGGGAAAATAGTTAAGATGTATCAAAACTATTTCCTGTCAAGACTGGAAGTTTTGTAGATCTTCCTGTACTCTGGGAAAACAGAGGAATCTTGTCTTGCCATTCATCTCTGCATTTAATATAGTCTCTTACTTTGTTGCAGAGGTTTGCTATTGGGGAAGGGAGAGAAAAATTGCAGGTTTCTTCCCTTAAACAAAGCAGATTCTACTGTAGTGGCAGAATCATCTGAGATTGCAAAAATATGATCCAATGTTAGAGCTAAACAGTGCCTAACTCCTGGGTGTGAGTTGTGTATTTTATTTTCATTTTGCCTCTTCCAAATGCTTTTTTTTTTAAAAAAGGGGAGTGGGGGGAGTTTAAAGAATAAGCTTGTATGATAGTGACCCAGTTCTTTCTTTGTTCATGTGCGAAATCAATATAAACATGAAAATGGAATTACAGTGGATTTGCACGTTCCCCCTCCGGCAAGCTGAGAGGTAAAAGCCGCCTTTGTAGTTAAAGCCCATGTAACTGCTTTGCCACAGAATAAAGTTAGAACCCATTTGGCACAGAAACTTTGCCTGATGAAGCCTGACAGTATGTCGGGAGCCTGAGAGCCGTGGCCAACCTAGCCAAAATGGAGCAGGTTGGTCATTCTTGCCTTTAAAAAAGATATAGTTCATTCTGGCCCATGGTGTCTGAACAGTATCTTTGCAGTAAAGATGAAGTGGAACGCTGCCTTGTTATCATTTGCCTCCAGGTTTAAGTAACGCAAAGCCTCTTTCTTCCCCATGCTTTTGGTTAAAATATGCAGGACATGTGGCAGCAAAACATGGCATCTCAGGCTCAGAGAATGCCCTACATCTCCTTTTAATGGGCTTGCAATCAGGTGTGAATTGAAACACAGCCATGTGGGCGTGATAGAAGCGCTCTCGTCTCTAAACTTTGCAAATTGTGTGCACTTGTTTTAATACTAACAGAAATTAAGCAATGATTTTATTGTTTATTTGCTCAAGATTCTGAGTACTGTAAATATGGTCTTTGTATAATGCACATAGTGCGTGTACAGTACAAAAAATGCTTTTCCCTTGGAGACACTCAGAGCTTTGCACGCACATGTACCAATCTCTGTTCATTCACCATAAGCCAAGGAGAACAAACAGGATTTGAGCCTAGATTAAATAATGAATGGAATTAGCCCCATAGACCTAAGCAGCTAGGAGTTCCCAACTGGCATTGCAGGCCAGCTTTGAGAGTTTTGTATAAAGCTCTATCCCAGTGATCTAGATTAGGTTTGTGCTCTTTCCTGGGAAGGAGCAATTACTGCTGTGTCTTTTCCAAGCCCATTGCTCTTACCCTGCTGACTCCTTGTTGCATTTATAATGTGCCAGTCTTACCATGATTCAGCTATGAATCAGTTTTTCAAATCTCTTAGAGCTCTTGTTTTCTTACTGGAATTTGTCTAGAGCTTTATTTTGCATTCAATTTTAAGACATAAAATACTGTTAGAAACTTTTCATAATGCCTTGAAGTTGACTGTTGTGTGGCTGAAAGACTTTGTTCTCCTTGGAAGGCCTCATTCTTCCTCATTGATTCTTGTGACTATCATTTTTGTATGGAAAAAGTTGAATGAAGCGTTGAAAATATCAATGCTGTTTACACATATTTCTGCCATTTGGCATACTTTATCTTTTTTGTTGTTAAAACCTGTGTTGTTAAAACCCAATGCCTCTCAGATACAGGCAAATCTTGAAGGACAGTCTGAATTATTATACGCAAAAGGTGTACGTAGCTAATTAATCTTAACTTTACTATTGTGTAATATGCCCTCCCCAAATTGTTTGTATGTTTTTTTCTATTCCTGGCACTATCCTTTCATCTTCTACTTCCTTGGACAAATTCTAAAGCTCTTTGTCCTTAAAGCCTGTGATAGGTTTTCCAATAAAGAACATTTGGCTTTCTCAGTTCAGTTTGCATATAGAGTGGCTTGTCTCCAAAAAAAAAAGAATTAAAAAAACACAGATGCCACACCCTTAGTTTATAGAAGTTCATTTACTCATTAACTGAGGGTCTCTGTTCAATGATAACCAAAGCTAATTATATATAAGTTTAAAAAATCAGGATAGGTAATATGACTCTTTCTAATCACCTAGCAAACTCAGCATTTTTAAAACAGTAGAAATGTACAATAAATGCATTTGTACTTCAAGTCCATATTTCAAAGAAAGATACTAGTTGGCTGTCACTGGGGCCTAAGTAAATGTTAATAAGGAATAAAGCAAGTCTCACTGATTTTTGTTGGCTAGGAATTCAACTTTTGGTACTCATACCATCATCATTTTTCAGAGTCTGAGTTTGGGTTTCTTGTTGTCTCCTATAAATTCATACTATTTTAGCAAAGAGTGACTTAGGATTTCAATAAACAGTATAATAGATATATCAGAAATCTATTTAAGGCTGAAGTGACTTTTTGGGTTTCTCTGTGACCATTTTTGTGCAAAACTGTTATCCCGTATGAAAGGAGTAAATTTATCTTTTCCCATTCCCTTCCCTGTTCATAATTGAAAGATGCAATTGGTTGCAGTCACTTTTGTCTGCAAACAAAACAGTTGATTGTTTTTCAGCTGACTGCCATATCATGTTTAAATCCATTGTTCAAGAGAAACAGGAGCATTAATTAACGTTAAAGGATAATGAATATTTCTTCTTGTGAAAAGTATGAGCTCTTGAGAACCTTTTCTACATGCAGTTTTCATTCAAATTCAATTTAAATGTCATTTTTAATCTGATCCATACTTTGACAAAGATGATGTGTAAGAGCTGTTTTTAGCAGTTGGATTGTTACTTTGTAAAGTATTAAAGCACTAAACCAATTTTTGCAATAGGTAGTAAAACTTGCTTTTGTTTTGAAAAACTTCCAGTTATAACTGTCGCACTTTTTATAGCAGAACTGTATTTAATTTCTTTCTTTTATGAAAGATTACTCAAAGTAACTGATAGCTCTGTAATCTGTGTGGATTGGCTTCTCCATTATTTCAAACTGAGAGAAGCTATAATGCCTATTCAATAAAACTCACTTATTTCTAAAGTATCCGTTTGCTTGAATTCTTGTTTGTGGTTTTTGAATACTCTCCTCAGTGTTACGCTGGGGAAACACTGAAGCCTAGAAAAGAAACGAGGGGCAAGGGGCATGCCACAAACCAGGGGCAGGGGTTAATTGGCTCATCACAAGCTTTCGTTCTGCCACCATAAAGTTCACTCACTTTGATTTCAAGATTCATTTGCATAAATTGGATAACTCTGACAACCTGAGGCAAAAGCCAGAAATCAGGCACTGCCAGGCCTGTTCAGCTTTCATTTTTACAGAGTATTCCCAGTTCCTAGGCTCCAAAGGCACAAGGCCCCTCCGTGTGAGGACGGGCAGTGCTGCCATGCTGCTGTGCTGTTGCAGTACAGGCTGGGCTGTGATTGTCGCTGTTCCCCTCCTCAAGAAATCTGTGCCTGTGTAATCGGGCAGCAGGCAGGTATTTGTCAAACAACTATTTTTGACCTACAGTGTTTCTTTAGAGAAATCTCAACTGCTGAAGAAGTCATACTAACATGTGGTAAGTTGTTCCAACAGTTAATTAGCCGTTTTTAAAAAAACTTCTGTTTCTAACCTGAATTTGCCTAACTCCAGTTTCTACCTTTGGATCTCGTTTCAATCCTGTCTGATTGAGGAGTTGTCTGTTGCCCTTGAATTGCCTGTACCCTCTGATGGGGCCATTCCTTTACCTTCTCTGTGTCAGGCTAAGCAGATTGTGCTTTCCAGGGAGGTTGCAAAGGCCTGTTTCCAGTTCCTGGAATGTAATCTTTCTTACGCCTTTTAACATCTCCCTTGATCTGCAGATGCGTGAATTAGACTGAAAGCTTTTTGTGAAATACACTCCAGCTCCATCAAGAATTAATTCAGGCAGACTTTGCTGCAGACTGTGTTAGACAGCCTCTCTTCTGAATTAGTCTCTGATTCTATGTAAGAAGTGATAGCATTTGCATTGCAGCGCAAGTTCATTTCCTAACTGAAATTGGTGTACATTTATTCACAAAGATGCCTTTAGTCTTTCTGGCCGCAGGATGTACAAGGAACTCCCATTCAGCTGGTTTTTGACCTAGTATTTTTCAGAGTCCTCCATCTGGTGAGTATAGCCAAGTTGTTGGGGTTTTTTCCTAAATGCCTGAGTTAATTTTGATTGTGTCAAACACACTTTATTTGTTTGTACCCAGTTTACTGAGCATTCCAGATTACTCTGTATTAGCATCCAATCATTTAATCTCCTAATATTATTAATAATTCTTTTAAGCACTTTCCCCTGGTGATTGATAAAACTATTAGTGTAGGGCTGGCCCTCTCTTGAGACAGTGGATTGGTGATTAATTATTTATCAGTTAAACTTCTAATCTTTTCAAGTAATCTAAAAAGGTTTGAAAGGGCCTGTTTTTAATAATACTGACTTTTTTATTTTACCCTTCTTTCATTCTTGACTCAAGTTTCATATTAACCTTTTTATTATCATGCCTGTGTTCACAGCAGGTGTTTACCTTCAATAGTTCCTGTTTGACATCACCTTGAATTTGAACTGGGGATAAATCAGATAGTAAAGTAGTTTGGGGGGAGGGGATTAAAAAAAAAAATCTTTAAACGTGTCTACCTGTTCTGCAGATCTCAAAGGTTTCCATCTACTAATATGCCAACCTGCTGTTAGGATTTCTTTTCTTCCTGGTGCAAACCTCCTGTACCTACAGACAGAAGAGAAGCTAAGGGTCAGCATACCTAACTCAGTAGAGGTTATGGACTTGCTCAAATCTGTGCATGTGCTGAAGAGTTTTCTTAACTGGCGTGGCTAGTTTCTAGGAATATGGTTCTTAAATATACGGATATTGTGATATTACAAACTTATGTGCCTGGCTTATTGATACTGGAATTATTTTACCTTTATAGCAGTGGTACATTAAATAATTCTTGTGTACTCTTTTTGTATTAAAGGCCACAGTCATGCAATTTGTTCAATATTATATAATATGAATCCTTCTAGAGCTTTATCAACTCCAAGAGGGCTTCAGGAGATCACAGGGCAGACTTGCTTGAAGAACTGGAATTTACAGTCAAGAAACACTTTTAAGACTTCCCTGGGGGAAGGACATTAAAGCAACATAAGGCTTTACTTGTTGAAATCTAGCATTTGTTGGCCTTCCTGACTGGCATCCTGGCCAAAATCCAAACATACAGATTCCCTCAGCTTGTTTGGGATATTTGTTTCCTTTTCACTCTGTGCTCGGAACTATTGCGGATGAGTGTTCAGTCAATCCAGAAGTTTGGAAAATAGCATTTTAATTTATGCTGCTTGTTGCTATTCTCTCTTATAAAAAGTTGTCAAATGGCTCTGTTAGGGGTCAAACTCCTTCTCTGATGGCTTGCTCACTGCACTAACCTGCACTGCAGTTGCCCCTGGACAACTGTTACCAGTTAATCACCTATTGATCTCCTGCTGTGGAGATGCAGGAAGCAGTGTTGGTATCACATACCACTGCACAGAAAACTGGTGATAGATGCTTCTTTTTAATAGCATATAGTGAAAATTTGATTTCTTAATGAAAACAGCGGGAAGAACCCACATCTGCAGAGTACTGATAAGAAGGAATTCTCCCCAGCTTGTCAGCCTTGTCATAAGTGATACCAGTTTTCTTCTGTGGCATTTTTTTTCCTCACCAAACTAACTAGCATTTATACTTGATTTCTGGTAACTTCAAATCCTATCAAAAAAGTTACATAGTTTACTCCTAATGTTGTTTAAATGTAGAAATCGTCTTTGCTACAGGATTTTTTTTTTTTTTCATTTGTTTGATTTCTACGCAGATGGCTCAGTTAAACTCCATGTGTAACTAGAAAATATTTCTTAAAAGCCGCATTTTCTCAAGCCCCCGTGCGAATCAGATTTTGGAACCTTTTTGTTTATAAGATCGATAAATTTCAAAAAAGATGACTGACCAGGTAAAATTTACCCCTAGAACTAGAGGGCAGCTCTGTAGCCAGAACTGTTAAAATGTGTATCATATATGGGTTATCTGACTGGATTTTAATACTTCACATAGTTCAGTAAACAACTAGCTTGAAAACAAAAAGGTTTTACAAAATTTACCATATGTAAGCGCATACTTTATTTTACTTTATAGAACTGTGTTCAAAACCAGAGTTTTCTTCATAATATGAGGCTATACTTTGCAACTAAACCCTTCTCCAAGTGAAACTGTTACTGACTGTTCCACCTTGCAGTGAGCCTCTTCACCCTTTGTTATTGACTCTTAATATTTTCCCAATCATTTCTGAGTTACTCTTCATTGCATATAGTTCTGGAATTCAGTATTTACATGTACCCTGACGTGTTCTGCTTCCTGGGGTCTCCTTAAATAAATCTATGTATCACTCTGAGTTGTCACCACATTTGAAAGACTCTCTCAGACACTTATAACACAATCACAATGTTTTTCTTCATGTAACCACATTTGCAAGAAAAAAGTGCATTATAAAGAACAAATTGAGTAGCTTCCCCCAAAAGTCCACCTAACTTGGATGCCTTGCCGAAATAAAGCTGTTAATATTGTTAACTCAGAGGAAGCAAAATGAAAGTAGTTCAAACAACCTAACAGAGCTATAAAACGCAGATCGAGAACAAGGACCAGTCATGTGGTAGCAGCTGATTCTCCCTTGTCTAATTTCAGTGTACATCGAAAACGGTGACAATGGAATTGCACCATTGAAAAGCATCTGTATCACAGTTACTACACGGGAAGAACAAGTCACAGATCAGGGACATACTATAAATGAAGAGTGCATTACTGATGTTGCCCCTCAGGGTCAATAATCTAAAAACAAAACAAAACAAAAGGCCAGAGGTAGGTAGAGTGAAGAACTCAGGGGGGCATAAGGATCCTAAAACAGAAGCGTAAGTTGTGGCTGACATGCTGGCTGCGTGTCTCTTAGTAAGACAGTGAAGACTTTAAGGAGAAAGCAGACTTCACGGGGCTCCACTGGGAGCTGATAATAATGGTTGACAAGACTGCTAAATGGCTAATCTAAACTCACAAAGTGCTTTGAATGTAAGACAAAAAATGAGCAATATTATTATTATTATTATTATTATTATTATTATTATTATTATTATTATTATTATTATTATTGCTGTGACTATAGCACTTGCCTACATGTCTAGCTACATGCAGCATAAGAGCTAAGAGAAATCTGGTTGATGAAGCAAAGGCCAAGGCAGTTACCTGAGCTCTTGGGGCTGGAGAGATCCCTAAAGGATTCCTGGCCTCCCTCTGTTGTGCCCGATTTTACACTTGCAAGGTGAAAATACTATCTTTCTACACAGAAAAATGTTAAGTCACTCTGTTCACTCAAGAAGGTCACAGAACCATCTGAATAGAAAAGCCATGTGTCTCAGTGCTGCGCAGAATAATACTGAAATTACTTTCTTCGTTCTACAGGAAATCATCTTCAGGATGCCTACAAAGGCTGAAAACTGTTGGAGTGACTGGAATGAAAGCAAGGCAGACCCAAGCGCCCATACCTCTTATGCAAGATTCAACAGCATGTAAGTCATGGTATACCGAATTTTTTTTTTAAATGTAAATATCACACATTAGACTTCATCTGCTAATTATAATAAAAACCCCCGATCATTGAATTGAAGTGAGTAGGAAGGAGGTGGAGCAAATGGCAGTGGCTAGTGTAGGACCCAGTTATTAATACATTTTAATTAGTAAGTATGCGAGTATATCTACCATAGGTAGACCAGAGAAAGCTGCCTATGTAAGGCCCTGCCTATGTGAGATGGGTAGCAGCAGCAAGTAAGCTCTTTGGCACAGTTCCAGAGAGAGCAAGTATCCAGTCTGGCGCCATGAAATCTGTTGTTAAACCTCACAGATGATCCTTACTTCCACAAGGCAGTGTCCATGCTGTTTGAGACTGCATTAGATCAAACCTCATTCCTCCTCAGGCAGACGCTGCTTTCAGCTCAGTATTTGTCATCTGCTCTGTCCCGGCTGGCTCTTCTGTTGTGTGAGCTGCCCCAAAAGCTCACCAGGTGCTTCTGCTCCGTAGCAAATGCTGACAGCACAGGAAGATAGATCTTCACAACTGCCATTTTATATGCACTTTCTGTTGCTTGTATGTGTCCCCAGCACAGTAGTTGTGGCATACTGATAAACATAATACAAAAGAGTCCCGTCAGATTTGAAGTCCGATTTCCTGCCTAGGCAATCAGGAGGAGTTTTGATTTCTCTGCTCTAGAACTGAACTTGAAGGTAAATACAAAACACTGGAATTAGTAAGTGCTGGGAATGTAACTGCAGGGGAAAATTCCTCTTATCTCTTTTTGCGGTGCTTATGGGTAACATTCTCCAAATGACATAATTAATGCGAACAGAGAAGAATCATGAGTTTAATTTGGTATTGGAGTCAGTTGTAAAATCTGTTACTGACTTCTTGTCTTCTGCATAGTGTTCCAGCAAAACATAAAACTGGCAAATGTACCATCTAGGGGTTTTAAGTGTTGGCAGAAGGTTCGTGTAAAAAATGTTCCTTTTTTAAGAAAGTTTTTTAACTTGAGAAATTACAAAGAAAAAAGGAGGTTGTTTCCAGACAGGAATTCAAGTTATGAATGTGTGACTACATAAAATAACCAACTACTGCCTGACTTTTTCAACAAAGTTTAAACAGCTCCGTAGCCCTTTCTTTTCAAAAAGCTGACACATCACTCGTGTTGACAATTTTCCAGAATTTCCAGGTTCTAGCTGGGATTTAATGCAGAAACCAACACTTTGCAGAAGGCTGGTTAATATGTTGCCAAGCATGTTATAAATTTGCCATCTGAACTTAAGAATTTGCAGGGTTGAGGGAGTAGGACACAACCACCAAGGCAGGCAGCTCTAAGGCAGGGCCGTGCTTATAGGCAGACAGCGCTAATTCTGCTCCAGCATCCACATCTTTTCTCTGGAGCGGAATCTGGCTAAGGAGGAAAGCGCCCAGCCTGTGTTCATGCCAGCTCTGTGCATGTGTCTCTGTCAGGATGGCAGTGGCTGTTGTTAGGCACTTCTCACTGGAGAGTTGGAAGAACTCACTGAGCTCATTTCCCATGTGGCAATTAAATCTATTGCTGTCTGATGGCCTTTGAGGTATTTGCTGCACCTCTGGCTTAGATTTGGACAGTCAAGAGGGAGCTATGTATCCTTATAACTGATGAAACGTGTTCTGCAGCCAGTCAGCTTTGAATTTGTCTTTTGCTGTTCATACCATGACTTGTTTTTTGAGGAAATTATTGGAGAAGCCATGAGCTCATTAGCTGTAGCATAAATACCACATGAATCTGGGCTTCTAAGATTTGTGGACAACACTGCCGTTACATTTTATTTTCAAAAGTAATTGAAAGCAAATACAAAACATAAATGCTTCAGCATCACTTTTACTGTATAGTGCTTCATATCATTAAAGTGTGGCTAGCACCAAGTAGTATTACCCTGTCACATCTGCAAACCTTTTTATAATTAGAAATACTATTCATTAGAAAAGACACTCTGTAGCATGTCCTTATTCTTCCAATTGCTTTATCATTCATGTTAGGTGACATTTACCTCCTTGAGCTTAGAAATAAACAGATCCTCATCCAGCAGGTTTGCAAAGAGGTTCTGTGTAATTAGAGACCCGGGGGCAAGTGTTTATCAGGCAGGAAAGGTATGATTAGGAAATTGTACTGAATAATTTCCAGGGATTTTTCCTAGCAGCAACCTTCCCAGACCGCAGTCATGCTTACAGGAAATGGCAGTTCTAAGTTAAAAAGATAATTTTTGTGTGATACTCCCCAAAGCAAAGAGGCAACTCTTTTTAGAGGCACCTAAAAGGGAGGTACTGCTTTAGATATTGACTACTGCCCTCTGGCACGTTCCACTTCTGTTAGGTATTTCACACAAATATTCCCTGTGGTGTCAGGAATTTACAAGCTGGGCTGGGTCTAAGATGAGGTGACCCCTAGAGTATAAAAATTTGTGTTTGTAACGATGAATGTGGATTCTGGTTGGATAGTAGGGAGTCAGAGTGTTTTTCCTTGGAGGAGGGCAAAGATGCCATTCATGTTTGTGTTGATTGCAAGGTGCTGTGCAGAAGACACTGAGCAGGCAAGCAAGGAGGCCCTGCTCTGAAGCAGTTGCAGTTCAGAGTGAGATGGGATGTGAACACACGAACAGAAGATGACTAAGGAAAGGCTTTTTTCTTCTACAGGCAAGAGTAACATTAACACTGACAGAAGACTGTGCCATAAGGCTGAGGGATGTCAATCTAAACCATTGCTATCAGTAAAATAATAGCTGCATTTTGAAAGCATTGCACACATTGTTCCATCATGTTTCGGCTCCCGTATCCAAAAGGGCAGGTTTTTTTTCTGAGAACCTCCCATCTTAGTTCATAAAACAGATTTTCTAGCCTTATAATAGCCCTGTACCTTCAGGCAGGTTATTTTAAGGACCTGGTGAGGGTGCTACATAACTTGGCTGTGATTTTTTTCTTACTGCGTAACTTCATGCACCGAACTGGGCAGAGCCTGTGCCAGTTGTTCTCAAGGTCTCAGCCAGCCCCTCCCAAAGCCAGATCACAACACGCAGAGAAGCTGGGAGCCTCAGCACAGATGACAGCTATACATAAACACAGCCAGAGTACAGCTGCATTTTAAAGCTCGGCGTTCAGCTGTGCCTTCAGTCCTATTTAATAACAGTTAAGTGGTGAAGTGCTGTCTTCTTGAAATGCTTCCCCTCTCTTAGCAAACACCATGTAACATACAATTTTTATAGTGACTTGTAGCATATTTTTACTCCTGAAATGTAATGCTTCCTTTTTAGTCCTCCTTAATCATAGTGATTTTGTGGAGAATACCAACTTTTCCATTCTTAGACCTAAAGCTTGATTTTTTCCTTACTTCCTTTGGCATTAATTATCCCTCCTAAAAATAGACAAGTGTAGTCCAAAAATATCCAGTGGAGCCTTAATGGAACATTTCTTACAGGGAAGCCAACAGCCAGGCCTGATTTTTTCACCCAGTCTTGTTTGTGCACTCCCACCCTCCACAAGGTTCCTGTTTCCCGGGCTTGCCTCTCGTTCACTCACTCAAGTTATTCAGTACAGCTGCTTGCGAGGGCACATTAAGGGGACACCATACCTTACCCAGTCTTCAGGGAAAGTTGCAAAAGCTGGGGAGTGCTGTGGCTGCTTTCAAACCCTCAGCCCCTGAGAGTGACTCCTCTCCCGCGGGGAGGAAGGCAGATGCAGGTCATTGCTTTTGAGGGATCTGCCAACCTGCCCTGCCTTCTGCAGCCAGCCCATCCATGCCTGCTGCCGGAGAGAGTGGGCATCTCCCTCAGCCCTGGCTTTGCAAGCTGGGGGCAGGGCTCGCTGCGCTGGCGGAGGAGGGATTGGCAATCCTGAACAAAATTTTCTTCTTCCTTCTTCCTGTCAAGTCATCCTATTCCCACCAGCAGGCTGCAAACGGCAGTTCGTATGGCAGCCCCAGAGTTGGAAAGCTTGGGATTTGTTTTACGACTTCCAAAGTCAACAAAAAGGTTGCATGTTAAACCAAACGTGTAAGGCCTTGCAACTTCATGGGACCTTATTGTCTGTAACATCAAAGGGTTTGAGATAGTTCTCAGCACAATAATAGAGACTACAGGAAGAAACAGAAAATGGACTCATCTCGGGTCTGATCAGTGGCGATTTCTGCGTTTTGTTGTAGAAGTCTTGATACAGCCTGGGTTTGGGACCAGCCACTTGTGAGGGTGCCCATCTCATTACTCCCCTCTGGGAAGATCGTAGCTGTAATGCTCATCTTTAGATGTATGTCAGCTTCCGAATGTAGCATTTTGAGAGAGTCCCAAACTGACATCTTTTTGCAGAGGGTGGGGCACGAGGCTTGAGAGAAAAATTGCAGGGTCTTTGAAGTACAAAGCTTTGAAGTTTAAAAAAGCTAGCAAATTCCTGTTGCAGTTCACTGTCTGTGGAAAATCTGGACAGTAAGACTTTTAACCAAAGAGACTGGATAATATACTTAAAATTAGCAGACTGGGGAAGTGTGGCTTTCATGTTTTAACTGTTTATGCAGTGGTGAAGAAGGTGAACTTGATTCAAGAAGTGTGTACCAAACAACATTCTCGGTCTGTGCCTTGTTTCTCTTCCACTCGGAGGCTTTGAGTGCATTCAGACTGCTGACGTAAAATGCATGTGTGGTGGAAGGGGGAGGGAGGAATTTCTCTCTTCCCGTTGCTATTGTGTTTTGTTATGTTTTGTGTCTGTTCACTTTGTCTCCAGGATCAGAGAAATTACTCAGAAAGTTATTTCCACGACAGGAGAGCATGGGAAAACACAAACATTAGTCTCTTAAAGACACACAGTCCTGTTTATAATGCACTTACATGCCTTACCTTCTAGTCTGTTGGAAATGCTACCACATGAGCTATGTTACTCCTTCCTTTAGACCCCCTTTTGGATTTTGCACCTTAGGCCTTTCTTTTTCTCTCTAGAAAGTGACATAAGATTGCCCTACCCTATACTCCTTGCTCATTTTTCTGTACTTATCTTCCCTCCCTTTACCTTACCCTCCCCATTTATTGCACCTTTCATCTCTGTTTCCCACATGTTTTCATGTCATTCCTCTTACTATGCAGCCGTACACCTGAAACTCTCTCTAACCAGCACCGTCTCTCTTGTTCTTCAAATGGACCTTTCTTCTCAATGGTGTTCCGTCATCCACCCACTTGGCATATTGCACCTTCCATCTGGGAGATGTCCCAGTTGTACTGGGTAAGCCTTGGGAAGAACACTGGGGCTAGCTCTGAACGAGCCGGCTTGGGCAACGTAAGTCTTTGCGACCCTTTGGAGTGTACCTTACAAGTACTAGTGCAGCAGGCTCAGACCTGCTGCGGTGTGCTCAGGCAGGCACGTTTATCCAGTGACGCAGAGAAGAAATGTCAGCTCGGCAGAGACCTGCCAGCAACAGCATCTCAGAGCCTCTCTTAGCCCAGCCCCTTATGCCAACCCCTCTTTTCCTGTTGAACATTTGTTCCACCCAGTGGGAGCCAAAGATTTAATCAAACTCCTGCTAGTGCCAACCAGGTAGGACAGGTTGATCCTTTATTTACAATTATGATGAGGCAGCAGTTCTACGCTAGAGCTGTTTTCCCTTGGTGAGGTAGAGTTATTGCTAAGCTCAGTGTTTAGGTTTTGTTAGCAGACCTTTGGGGCCTATTCTTCCCTAAAACCCCACTCAGGTTTTCTCAGATCTCTTTTCTTCACTTTTTATTTCTCCAGACCTGTTTAATGTAATCTTGTTCTCTGAGTTGCCCAAAGCACAAATCTGGCTCCCAAAGCCAGTGTTCATTCATGCTTTCCTCTTCCCCTCTTGCTGCTCAGATGTCTGGGCATCCAGACTCCCCTCTCTTGCCTGGTGCATGGTTTGAGAAATCTATTAAAATAATCCCTCCCTCTCTCTTTATACTCTTAGCTGTGCCAGCAACGCATTTTAACTAGCTAGACACATGTGCTTGCCTGTTTGAATTACTGTTTTGACTTAGCTCCCTCCTCTCCTGCTCTTAGAAAAGATCGTGCGATCTCTGGTCATCTTTGGAGATACTGCCTAGCTTGCTTGCTCTGAAATTCTTTAGGAAACCCCATGTGTATTCTGATGCTGTATGAGCCTTTCTGGTCAGCTGCTAGAAACACTCGGCTTGTCTCATTGTCCTCACCTTTTTTATTTCCAAGTTCCATCTTCTCTTGCTTTTCTCTCTGTTTCTATTGACTGCATATTTATATTTATGTCGCTGTAATCTCCTGCAGTCCACTAGCAAAGCACGCTATGGATGTGGTTCCTTGAAAAGCTGGGGCAGTGAACCTTAAAGTGGATTACTTTGAAGTCAGATGTGATACACAGGTAAATGTAAATAGGAAAATCCCATCCTAATTCTAGCAGTATTATCGCTTCTCTTTCGAACTGATGGACTACTGCCAAGTCTATGAACATTTCATGGCAAATGCCGAGTCACAGGCAAGACAGAAACCCATACGTTTAGCAACCCGAGAGAAGTTTCTTTTGCAGGTGAGAATGTGTTAACATACACGTTTCAGAGTGTGCGTGTCTGGGTGGGGAAGTACATTACAGTACCAAGGCAACAACTCCATACTTAAACTGAAAAGGCATATCCTTTTAGAAGGATCTGTTTCTCTTTTCATTCTTCTAGAAAGTTTAGAAAACAATCTTTGACTGCTCTTCCGTTCTCAAACATGAGGAGGATCCTTCACGTAGGAAGACATCAGAAGTGCTACTCTTCAGGACCTATTTTCACAAACGAACAGTGCATAGAAGTGTTGTGTAACCTGTATTTTCAAGAAACTTCAGACTCATTCCTTCACAGAAAAGAGGCGCAACAGTCTGTATCAACTTTCTCCAGCATCAGTGAAAAAAGACCTTCNGAGTGAATTCAGATAGAGCGAGTGGCCAAAGAAACAGGTACCGGCAGAGGTTAGACATGTCACCCCCTTTCCATAGGAACAAACTAGCAAAAAGCAACTGGACTTCTAAAGCAGCTGCCTAGCCTGTCTGTTCGAGGGCGAAAATTGAACTAAGAATTGTGAATGGGGTGAGAGGACGTCTGCGGAAGCATTAAGGGAAAGACTGCTAGAGGTGGGATAAGGTTAGTTACTTAAGTGGATCTGAAATGGAAGAAGTTCAACAGACAGACTGATACTCAAGGTTTGCAAGGGAACTTCAACTCAATCAGGTATTAGATGGTTTACCAGGATTTTTGCCTGAGGATTCTCACAACCTGAATGCTTCAGAGAGTCTTCTGCCTGGGATTTCCCAGTTACAACAGACATTGAGAATAATGAGTGAGAGGCCGCATCATGCTCATGTTAGAAGAGAATGAAACAAACCTGTGGTTTTCTGCTGGACAAAAGCATTTTGTCTTCTGTTCCAGTCAGGGTGCACTAATAAAGAGTCAGGGCTATCCCCTGCATGTGCAAAGAGTATGTTATTCTCAGATAATGAGCCCTTAAATACTGTATTAACGTAGTTAAGCATTTATGTGATTTAGCCAGTTCCTCTGTGTAAGTTATAGCAGTTGATCATAGACACCTACAGATGTACAAGCTAACTGGCACATGGTCAGAGATGATGAATAGCACTGACAGTTCAACACTAATGAATACATGGGGAAACCTGCTGTTAAAGATAATGGCTTTCAAAGTTATTTGCTCTGAACAGTTTTTATGACCTCTCACAAGAAAATGTACTAATTTTAAAGTAATTCCCACAATTGCTCCTAGCTTAGTAAAGATATTTTAGCTTTCATCTTTCAACAGTAGTCCGCTCTTTTAAATGATTTTTGCAATCAGTTATAATGTTCTATAGACAGGTATTCATTGCAGGGCACAAAATTGTTTTCCTGGGCTGCGGCATTACTTTCAAAGGAGGATAAAGGCACACATCTGCCATTGCCTCACGTCTTTGAGAAAGTTGCTCAAATCTCTTGTGTTTCAATTTCCTCATCTTTAAAATTAAGAAAGAACATTTCAGGGTGCTGTGAGATTAAAATATCAGAAATTTGCAAAGAACTGGGCTTTGAAAGAAAGGATAGTTGACTAATGATTTTTTAAAAATTCCCATTTTAAACAATAGCACTGGATGAAATTTAAACAAAGATACCAAACAAGATATCAAGCCTCAAATGAACAGCAGAAATTTTATACAATTTATGCTTTTTAACTGATACATGGAGAAGGAAATTAAGAGAAAACCAATATCTCATAGTTATATGTTTTATTTTAGAAAATGTAAACATTGCTAACCATGCATACAAGTTAAGACGGTATTTTACGGTTGTTAATTTTCTTCCTTTTTCCTTTTTTTTTTCTGTTTTATTGTTGTTGTGTAGAATATTATCACAATATATAATCTATGCAGTACAAAATACATAAAAAGTTACAGCAGAGCAAGAATAGATGAACATATAACTGTACAACTGTAATACTTCAATGTAGTGATTTAAAGAGTTGAAAAGTGACTCACGGAAGCATTCATGTACTGCTGATAAAACTGTACAAGTGAAGATGACACCAGTAACATTATAGTTCACCAAAGCTGGAAGTATATATGTAAACACGTGCACACTTATTGGCACACACATTCTCTGTCACCCACACAGGCACGCGCTTGTGAAAAAGCACATGT
>VYZV01004691.1:16950-64758 GCA_013401275.1 Pandion haliaetus | reverse complement strand
TCCTTCCCAGTGCTCCATAATTAAGTTTTAAGATAAATCTGTCAGGGCTCTAAACATTTGACATGGCAAATACCAAAGCACCCTATGAGATGCTTGACAAAACACAAGTCCACCCTTTCCAGTTTGCTTGGGATAGCTTTAACAGCACCCGTTTTAAAAACACAAACTGCCTAAAGCTTTTCAAAACTTTATAAATCCAATCCAACTCTGACTTCAAGTCTCTTGCCCAATATGAGGGGAACACCAAATAGAAGTATAGCCACATTTCAGGGTGAATATTCAAAGTGCTGCCAAACGTTTAACTAAAAAAATGGAAGAAATGGCAGAATAAAAGGAGCTCTCTCTACATGTTGCCCTGGACTTGAGATAAAGGTAGTTAACATGTCATTGTATGGCAAAAGACAAGGGTGGGTCCTCTACCAGGTTCTTGGCTTTTCCATGAGCTGGCTGATTTTTCACTCATTCTCATTTTTCTCTCTCTCCTTGATTCCACTGGAAATCCCTAAGGTCATGTAAATACCACAAAGAAAAGACAGCCATTTAGTCGGTGTTTTTCCATGATTTTCAGGTCCTGTCTTTCCTTCAGGGTTTGCAGAAACTGTAATTGCTCAATTAACCTAATGAGGTGGATCTTTGAGGTTTCCAAGTGTTCAGCAGCTCAGCTCTTGGAACCCCTTGAATACCTCCATCATTTACTTCCATATTGTACCTGTTATGGAAGTGATACACCTAACCAATGCTAGACAGTAAATAAATGGAAAGGAAGGAGAAGGAGCATCCCTGGAGAGCCAGGACGTCTCCCCAGTGGTTTGCAAGGGGAAAGGAGAGAAGGTTCCCAAGCTCTGCAGGAGGCAGCAGCACGGTGCCCTGCATGAGGACCAGGGAAGGGCATCAACACTCAGCCTGGTGATCAGCAGTGAATATTTTAGGAGCCAAAAGGCAACAAGAAGGCAGAGCTGGGGGGGGGGGAGGGGCGTTGCTTAAAAATTGGAGATTTTGTGGAGACCCGCTGACCTCATTTCTTCCTCTGCAGCCATAGCTAGGCTAAAGCAAGAGCAAGGACTTTGCTCCCCATAAAAAAAAAAAAAAAAAAGAGATCTAGTGGAGCTAAATGCCTGCAAACAGCTGTGATGTATCACATTCTCCATGTGCTGGTGGAGAGTTTAAAACATTTCTTATCGAACCTCATTCTTTTCCATGTGACTTTGTGGTAATAATACACAGCAACAATGAAGAGGTGAGGCTCTCCTGTTGTTTTACTCTCTTGGCAGAGTTCATTCCAAGCATAGGGTTAAAACAGCATTAATTTTTTTTTTTTTAAGAACTTTGGGAAAGGCTGCAGAAAAACTTTGGAAAAGAACACTCAATCCTTCATAATGTAATTAGCCAAAAAATACTGCAGAAAAATATCCATAAAGGAGAATACAGGTTAAGAAGAAGTGTTCTTCAGCTGGTGTGTTATTGGGCTGTTATTTTTTTCTCTTCACCTAAGGGAAGAGGAGAAATTCCTTGGTTTGCTGAGCTTACAGATAAACATCCATTAAAATGAGCAGCTGAGAATGCACAGCTCCGAGGGATCCCCCGCAGCATCCTGCTTCGCTCCGTGCATCCCTGCAGTGCCCATTCCCCTCCCGTTGGATGGGGGCCCTGGGGTAGGCACCACTTAGCATGGATAAAGGTGGTAGCATCTGGCCCGTAAGGAATTTGTTATACCAGGCAAAGCCGAGAGGGTCCCTGCAATGACCCCATGGTGAGACAGACCCCACTAGGAAGAGATTAGGACACTCTACTACCTACAAGTACAATACAAGTCCATTAAGAACAGAGAGAAATTGCCCTGCAATTGTATTCTCTGGCCCATATCTAGTACAACCATCACCCCTGCGACCATTGAGAATATACACAAGTATTGTTCCATAACTGCTGAAATGAACAGCAGATTGAATGCAACGAGTTTCCTCCTTTTTCTTTGTTTTTGGGTTTTTTTTTCCCGTGAGGAGCGCTACCTCTCAGGCAGTGATGCGTGGGTGCTGAGTGCTCCACGCCTGACTGCCGTGGAGATGTGCTGAATGGGATGCTCTTCTCGTGGTCCTTTCTTATTTTTTACGCTATGTCACTCCTGGAAGCACATTGATAGGAGATGTCAGTCGGTGATCATTTACAAAAGCTGGTAAGAAGGCTGCTCATTTTGTGTCTTGGGAAGGAGACAAGGAAGAGGAGCAACCTTTTTTTTTTTTGCTTTCATGAGCAATAAATAGGAATATCAAAACTGAAGCCACTTTAAAGAATGGCAAGTTTCAGAAACACTAGCTAAGAAAGAAATTTTAAAACCCAGTGATGCATTGCAGCCATCGGGCTTGGAAGTGGAACGAGTCCTTTCAGTTTAATAGCATGCCCTCTGGGAATCAGGGTTTACAGGAACAGTTAGAACCTCACCAAGATAAATAAGGATGAGAAAAGGGAAAACGCACCCTATATTCCAATGTGCAAAGTGAGGTTTACCTGGGAAAAAAAAGGGCAGCCTCTAATCTATGGATAAGCAAAAGCAGAAGCTTTTAATCCAAAGAACCGAGATGCTTACTTTGGCTCTCCAAAATGCGACGTTATCAGAGTAGCAGTTGCTGGGGTGACCATGGACACTAGGCCAGAGAACAGCAGGTCCCCTCCGCATCATTTCATAGGCTATTTCTAAATGTTTTTTCTTTTCTGTTAAAATGTTGCCCCTTATTCCTAGTCCAAATCTGCCGTTCCGATTGCAGGCTCTCATGCCTTTTTCCACTGGATTAGAGGGCTTTCAGAAATCTTTTCCACGTGGTGCCATCCTGAGCCCCTCGCAGCTCACCTCTAAGTGTGTGCTTTGCTAAGCCAGACAGATCAATTTTATTAGCCAGATACTATGAGGTAAATTTTTGAAGGTTCACATTATTTTTATAATTCTTCCTGAGGCCTTTCCACTCTCCAGAACGAGGCTTTTCAGCAGTAAATAAACTCAAAGACCTTTACAGTGGAAAGCAAGTCCCGACACCCTCAGTGCAGGTGGACGCAGTGAGCATTCCCTGCTCCAAGGCTGAAGCCAGCGAGATGATTAACATGAATGTTGTCCCTCGGTCCTCACCTATCCTTCAGCGACCACGTGGGCTGGAAGATGCTCTCCAGCCTCTCCTGGACCTCACCCACAGGTTTGCCAACCTTTCAAGTCAGCTTCAACCAGACCCCGGGGATGCCAAAGGTATGGGACCAGGCACCCCAAATTCCCCAGGGAGTGGAGCGTTTCCAGATGATGGCCAAAACCTCGGATGGGCTTTGTCTTCTGGAGGTGCCACAGAGCACACAGGACACCTGGAAGTAGCATTTCTGCTGGGCACCTGGACTAGCTGCACAAGGTACTCCTCATTTCATCACTCTCCTGCCTGATCCTGACAAACAAGGCAGGACAAAGCAAGGCGTTAGCTCTAAACTTTCCATTTCTTCCATGTGCTTCTGCAAAAGCTATTTTTGCAGAACAGGCTTCATTTTATTTCTGTGCTTTTCTCTTGCTGCTGAACACAGGGTACCAAAATCAAGGAGAAGAGCGTGAAATGAACTTGCATCGCTTAAAAGAGCTTGATTGATATGAAGTAAAGAATTTCCCCTTGAATTCACAAAGTGGAGCTAGCATTTTTAAATCAACACTCCTCTTTATGAAAACAAGTAATTATTCTTTCATTGAAGCCAGAACCAAAGTCTGGCAAATTACTAAAGTTAGAAAAATGCAAATGTTATATTAGTCCAGAACACTGCAGTTATGTTTCATTAACTCAAACTCTTTCTGTACATGCATAATGTATTTTCCCTGTTTATTTTTGTGGTTAACTGGAAGTGAAGGTCCACCTCAGCCTGTTGGTTCAACAGAAAAAGGATGGGTGACAAGGGAGGACACAGATTATCCTTCAGGGATGCTGCAGTCCCCCGCCCCATGCCAGGGACTTCCAGGGCCAATGCCACCTGCCCAAGCTTCCCAGGACTTTGCCAGCCCTCCCGAGTCCTCTGTACACTGGAGACAAGGAGAAATGTCAGGCAGGGGTGTCCTGTTAGGAGAGTGCCAGGTGATGCCACCCCCTCCGCTGCTGCTACATCGGTAGCAGCTTGTTACTGCATGGCTGAGCTAAGTCAGGCGGGGTGGTAAAAAAAGACAGATGGTAGCAAGTTTCTTGTTCAGGACTCATGAGTCACAGCTCATTCACTGGGATCCTTGATATAAGACACAGTTCTTTCCAATTTTTCATTTAGCGTGGAGGCACTTTGCTTATGAATACACCCCCGGAGCAGTCTCCTACAGCATTTCTGCCGAGATCTCCTCCTCTGTGACAAGGAAACTAAGCGGGTTTGCTGGCAGCACAACATCCAGCTCCCCAGGGGATGGGAAGTGGATGGATGCTAACAGCACTTAGCTCACAGGCATGTCCCAAGGGTTAATTAATGGAGGATCGTTAGGTGCCTTCAGCCCCCGGAGCTGAGCAGGGCAAGCGCATGTGTAACGGGAGTGGGGCAGCACTGCCAGGGTATCCCAGCCAAGCCTCAGCCCTGAGGACCTCTGAACCCATGGGATCCCTCCATGGTCAGCCAGCCCATAGCTCCATCGAGGCAGCAATTTGGTGCATCATTATATAGTTCAATACAAAGCCCTATAGGTGAGAGTCTGAAAGTAAAAAGCCCTACAGGTGAGAGCCTGGAGAGCTCTGCGGGAACCCCAGGCTGCAACCCTACCCTGCTGCAGTCACTTGAAAATAGTCTTTGAAGTATTCATTTGATTTGGAAGTTGCCCGTCATGCTTGATTTATCCAGCTCATTCCATAGATTGTTAATTAATCCCCTCCCTCGAAAACAATAACAAGTTTATTGCAGTCTGAGCAGTTTCCTGCTTTATCCCAGTTTGGCATGCTGGGATCTGCATCGGCACACTGAGCTTGGGACTGTCCCCATCTTCCTTGGTTTCATGCTGCCAAACTTTCTTCTGCCAATGGGAACCTCCGCATCTCTCCCGAGGCCTGCCGCTCGCTGATGGGGGACCAGAGAGTCGGCACCAGCTCTTCCTGGCTTGGATCAGTTATTACTCCTTTACAGCAAGGGAAAATAAGCTTCTCTGCGGAGGCACTGAAATGCAATTGCCCCTGCACAAAAGCTATTACAGACTTTATCGCTAATTTAATGCAACTCCCGTCAGTTTAGCTCATAACATCTGCAATCCAAAGTGATACTAGCTGGGAGCAATGAAATGTGGTTTCCCTGACCTCATTGGGAGTAAGGGAGCAAAACCAGGGGAGTAAATGTATTTCCCTTATGACAGCCTCGAAACATGTAAAAGCGGTTGCATTTTCCTTATGGATGCTCATTCTCTGCTTTCCCCACGGAGAAGCGGAGCGGACCCTTTCCTCCTCTTCTCCCACCAGCCAGAGCTGCTGCAATTACCACAGTGAGGGCCCAATTAAAGCGTTCATCATCAGCCTTTCTAAGTGTCCGTATTTCTGGCATGGCAATACTACTGTTCATGTGCCTTAAGGGACCTGTGTGAGATTGAATTAATTTTTCCGGAGCGCTCGGGGATGCTCAGTTAGGAGATGCTCTATTACGAAAGTGCAAAGTACTTTCATTATTATTAGAGCACCTGATCCAGTGCAAGGACCATTGCACCAGTTTCTCAGGGTGTAAAATGTAGCTCTGTGTTGAAATGCAATGTCAGAAACTACTATCCCAAAATTGAACCTATCCTGACTCCCCAGTCGCCCAAGCCTGGTCCTGACCGACTTGCTTGTCCATATGAGAGAGAAGAGTGATTAAGAAACAGGATGCAGTCACCCGAAATTGCCCATAAAAGACAGAATATTATGTTGTACATGAGGGAATCACCATGCTAGGGATGTAAAAGCCACATCTCCATGCTTCTATGGAGAATGAGTCCACAGCAAGAGCAAAAGGCCAAACTGTTGGAAACATTAGCAAAATAAAAGGCTTCTTGCTGTTGTTTCATTTAAAGAAGCTTGAAATTCCCAAGAAGAGCAGCTGCAAGCTGCAGAAGGCCTCTTTAAATGGTTCCCAGTGCTGTTTGTTATATTACCTGTTGTTTACATGATGTTTATAGTGTGTTTTAGATTGAACAACAGCTACTGAAATCTATTTATAAGCCTGCCCTCCAGAGCCAAGCTTACTTTTCTAATGATGGTGATGATGCACAAATGAAGAAGCTAAAGAATGAGCTTGGCTGCTTTCATGACAGATAAAAAAGTAAGGGAAAAGGGCTTAATTCTGAAGCATGGAATAGTTAAAAATCCAAATAGACCTATCACCTTCCCATTTGAAAAGACAAGATGCCCCAGCAGGGAGGAATCAACTGTAACTTACCCCGATTTTACAGGGCGGCCACTTCAGATGTGCTGCACTTAGCATCTCTTGTCCTTTTATTACCATTATTATATTTCCATTACCATTATTATTATTCTGGTTTGCTTTTAAGATGGGAAAATTGTGATGAACTGTTGGGAAGCTTTCAGAGGAGTCCCCTTCAGAAAGCAAATTCCTCCATGAGCACCGTTGCACTGCTAAAATGCTGGAAAAAGTAAAGAAATCCTCTTTTTTGCATTTGATGAAAACATAGAGCAGTGAAGTACAGGGAAAAATACCTCAGATAAAATTTTAATCATATTTACAGTAAATTAAGAGCAGGTGATGCTTGCTCTGAACTTTGTCCCCATGACATTATTTCAGAATGAAGCCGTCATGTGATAATCCCTTTAGCGGTTACGCATTTTGCTGGTTTTAGAAGAAAAGAGTACAAAATCAGGAAAAGTGGAAATGCATTGCTTACAAAATTAAATACATATGGGAAACATAAAAGAACCAGCCTGAAGAGCAAACTGTGTACTCTAGGACTACCCTAATTGCACTGAGACACCAGCCATATGCATCCAAATACGAAGACCAGATTTGATTGTGCTCTTTGGTTGGTTAGGATTTTGTAGGCTTCTCCAACCATCACAAGCCACATAATTAACTGGGAAAATGTAACTGACAGTTTCAAGTGTATTGTTTCATTGTCAGTTCATTTATGAGGTGAAATGGTAAATTTGCTCCAATTTCCAAAACCCACTACCAGTATTTACCAAGAGAAGATGAAAGAAATCCAGCCACTAAGCACAGAAGCCAACATTTTTGTAAAATTACTTAATTGCAAACACTTTCCTTTTGGGAGCCTCTTTGGAAGACACCTTAAAGGGGATTTGTTTTCTGAATGTGTCAAGCATTTAATTTCTAAAATAACATTTCTCGCCCTTGGCACTCAAAATGATGAGTCACTTGTCAAATCCTGGCCTACGCTGCAAAGCGCAGTAGGAAAAAGAACTGCCTAAGAGTGTTTGCAAAAGGGACGGAAAAAAGCAGAGGCGGTGGCCAAGATTTAGAAGAAGAGCATCCTTTCTTTGGAGCCCCAATTCCCCAAGCTCAGGTAGGTGCAGACAGGGATTTCAGTGACGATGAGAGTGGCTGCGTTTCTGTTCTCTCCCGTGGTCCTCTGCCACACTCTGCCCCTGCTACAGGAGGTGGTTCCCTGCTGATCTAAGACCATCACTCACATGCCAACATGTGGAAGGAAAAAGCAAATCTCATGAAGGATCTTCTTTGGGATGCATCTCATGAAGCATCCCCAGAAATGCAAATTCCCTACGACAGCTGTCACTTAACCTACAGCTCAGTTATAATTAAAGGAGGGGAAAAAAGACACTCCTGTGGTTTCGCATCCTAAAGCTGGACATAGCAACCTCTGTCACTGCCTCCACCTTTAGATACTGAAACATGAGCTTAAGGCACTGAAGTTAATAACATGCAGGTGTTTTGCTGGTCTGCAGTCTCATCACAGAACATCTCACGACACTGTTTGCTCCACTGAAGTCCCTGGGATGACCCAAGAAGTACACAGAGTGAGCCTGTGGGGAGTGGAATGAGGTCCACGGGCATGAGAAGAGCAAGGTGGCCCACCTGCATGGTGCCCACATCAGAGGACAACAGTAGCAAGTTGACTTGTACATGTTTGAGCAAATAAATGAGCATCACACTGAGGCATTCAGTTCAAGAGGGATAGGTTTTGACAGGCTGTTTTCTTACATGAGGCATTTCTAACTTTAGTGTCTAACTTGGGGTACCAGTGACACAGCCTATGACAACCAGTATCATTTTAGAAGCTGCAGTTTTAGATATTTTAGAAGATGTCTCCATGAGGCTTTCCCACTGAAAGACATTGAAGTAATCCTTTAGAACTGCTTCAAAAGATTTCACTTTTTTAAAATTTTTTGAGATGGCTTTAATGAATAACACATGACTCCACCTACAAAAAGCCGGAATCAATCATTGTAACTGATCATTGCGTATTGAGACTTCTATCTTCCTGCTTTCCTTCATACTACTTTTTTTCTAAAAGTAAACATAGCATAAGTAAAGAAATGCATTTCCTTAAAGCATAAGTGATCTCTTAAGAAGTCTGAAGCTTCAGTAAAAGACTGATTGCTCCAGAATGGATGGAAAATTATATTAATACAAAATAATAGCCTAGACTATATTCTGTTCCTTGTATAAAACACAGAAAGGTTTGAGCTGGGAAGTCAGCAAGAACCAGGATGGAGATCACTCCCCACATTGTTGGAAAAAAGGCTAACAAGGCTATCGTTGGCAGCTGGAGGTTCTTGAACTGCTTGTTTGTTAGCAGCAGGGTGGACTCACAATTCTGCCACAGTCACCACTGTTGTTGAACTGCATATATTCACCTTAGGAGAAGAATATAACAGAGAAGGCCAAGACTTAATCGAGCCATTCAAAAGACCAAATCCATTGAAGTTTGAACCCAACAGAGAGTTGCAGAGGTTCACTGCAGGGGCACTGCGGGGAGACCCACGCTGGCATTTCACTTGCTATTTCCAGACCTGCTCATTATTTTCCACTCAAAAATGGCTTTTCTGGAAAAATACTCTTCCCCCCCCCTCCCCCCTTAATGGGAAAATATCAATTGTGATTTTAAAAACATGGTTGCTTTATTGTGTGGGAAATTTTGAAACCAGCATGTTTGCCTCAGTTTAAAGCACTGTCTCTCAGCCTTCAGTTTAAACAACTTCAAGTTGAAATGCCAGTTGTAAAAATTACTTCCTGATATGTTTCAAGAGGGTTTTTTAACTACAAAAAATATTAAGTCAAAGCAAACTGGCTATTCCAAAACCATTTTGACATATAGCTTCAAAATATAGTGAAACAGTACAGTAAAAATGTACAGCGCTATTTTTAATGCAATGTAATGCATTTTTTAAATGTTTGAAATGTATTGCATAAAGTTGGGCTTTTGCTAAGAAGAGAAAATGAAGTGAATGGAGAGTTGTTTCGCTTCAGTTTTTGAGGTGCTTGCCTTGGTTTTGCTCAGGAAGGGTGGCCTTATATCCAGGTGCCACCAGCATGCCCCGGGTAGATCACATTTCCCAAGTGACCTCAGGGAATGCATTTAGAGACTGATTTATTAAAAAAATAAAAAGACACAAAAAATCAGCAGTCCCTTTTTTAAGTACTTTTTCCCCATTGCTTATTTTTGGGGGGTAATAGTAGGCTCTTTGTATCTCTTTGTGTCTCTTTGTCACCCATATCCTTTGGAAATCTCTTAACCAATCTGTTCCCCTGGTTAAAACGGTGATAAAGAGCTATTTCCAGCAATTTGTGCTGGCAGAAGCGGGGATAGGTCTATAAGGGTCAGGTTCATGGCCACGAAATCCCCTCCAAGCCCATCACAGGAGTGCGTGGCTGGCCCCAGGCTATCAACCACAGGACTGCCCCAGCCTCTGGCTTCTGCTTTTGGCTAGCTTTCATATATATGTATAAAGTAATTTTAACTAGCAAGAGCTTCCCACTTGGTCTAGATTTCCTGGGAGCCTTTTATAAAAGGAATGATTTCAGCAAGAATTTTGCGGCAAGAGTGGCTTTGCTCCAGTTTTTGTACTTTATGAATTCTGGCTTGGAGCAGGAACCGGTGCTATAAAGACAGAGGCGTCCAGACAGAAACCTCAGCAGATAATCCCAATCAGGAGACACTCATTAAACCACGTTTAGTATAGTTGGTTCTATGGATAATTAATAAAGCAGTCAGCTGGATGAACCTATATGAGGTATGGATGGTATAATATAAAAAACTCTTCCACGTGAACAGCTGAGTAAGGGTTCCAGCACTGGAAAGGTATGAGAAAGCCACAAATGCCTCTTATTTATGCAGAAAGTGAACAGACAGCCTTCAATAAAGAAAAAACTCAACTGACTTAGGAAACTCCCCAATATGCTGCAATGTGGACCCAGAAGAAACCCCTCCAAAGGGGCACTGATGCTTTGGGTGCTCACAGCACATCTCCACTGAGACCAGCATCCCATCTCAACTGGGCTACAGCGGAAACCTCTGTAAGCAAGGCGGCACAGAGGCAGCAGCATCCATCAACAGCCAATTCATTATACTAAATCCAGAGAGGATAATGAAACCTGCTGAAATATGGGACTAAAGGCCAAGGCTGGGTTTCCCTGGAAACCATAGCATTGTATTTGCTAACTTTTGTTATTCGCAAATGTTGCCCACGGTATTTCGGCATCGCCGGTCTGCCAAGGGAAACATCAGGGTCTGCGCCGGCGTTTTCCCCTCCCTCCCCTCCAGCCCCACATTAAGACTACTATAGCTTCAGTAATTTCTTACTAAAAGGATAATAAAGGGGGGGGGTTTATCTTTCCCAAAGTTCCCCTTTTATCTTAATAAAGACACTGTTATATAGTCTCATAAATATCTTGGCCCACATAACATCTACTTGGCCCTTGCCGATTGCTGGGAGAAAATAAGTGACCTCAGTGGGGCTGCGATGATAACGTTGGTATTTATCAAGGGAAACTCCTATGAGTCTTATTTTCATTTTACTTGGTCCAGCTGGAGTATAAATCAAATAGATATCAGGACCGTTCATCCATCGTGATGGATCTTAGAGCTGCTGTCAGCACGGGGAAGGACATCCGCACGGGGAGATTTGTGTCTATCTGTCTACTTTTGCTCTGCCGACAAGCGAGTTGTGTCAACCCTGATGGAAATATTAGCACGCGGTGGGGATATGTGGAAAAAAGGGGTTTTGCTCATGGTAATAAATTACTTAACCAGACCATTCATATTGTCTAGTCATAATCTTCAGTCTTCTATCTCTGCGTCTTTAAATGGCAAGGGAATTTCAGGGCTTTTTACACACTATTCTTTAAGCAAGACAAACTACTTTTAGCAACTGAGCTTTACAAGAGGGAGCAGAGTGAAAACAAGCTGGGCTGCCCAGCACAGCCTTGACAGCGTTTTTAATGCTCAGCAACACTTATCCCCCCATGAGGACCCACAAGCCCCCTCCCAGAGCAGCACCAGCCAGCAAGGCGTACAGTAGATGCTTCTGCAACCTCTGCTCTATCAAACCTGCCATTGCACGCTGGCTCATCTCCCTTAAGTGGAAAATAAAGGTGATTTTTACTATATTGTGTAGATAAAGAGCTGCCTTGGGCCCAGGGATGTGCTCTAATAACAGGCAGCCCCAGCCCCACACACAATAGGCGCCGCAGCTGCCTGCTAAAAAATGGAAAATGAAGATAAAACTAGGTAAACATTAAGCAACAGATTAAAATATTGCCACATTTTATGAGAATGCGCATAAATATCTTCCAGAAGTTCTCCCAAGCTGCTTTATTTTACATGTTTTGTCTGCTAGCTCTCCCCCTTGCCCATAAAGGCAGCTGTAAAACCAGCCGCAAAGAGGCTGGCTGTGGGGTGAGTGACTTCTCTGCTAACACTCAGAAACGCAGGAAATATTTAGCATTCACTCTCAGTGCCTGTTCCTTCTTAATGGGAAGGAAATTCCCTGTTTCTTCTTATCCCACATTGCTTCACACCACGGTAAGGACACTGCCCTGGTATGAGATGCACCATCCCCTTAACAGTCCACTGCAGCATGGAAATGTTTAGCAACGTTAAGATGCAACCCCATGGCAGGCAAGTTGTTTATGTGTCTATTTGGTTTTATTTTCAAGCTTTTGCCTATTTTCTCTCTTTTTCAGTGTGAGAAAAACGTGGGTGTTTTCACACCCATAGCCCCCACTAGCAGCCTGCCATCCAGCCCTGCTCCATGAGGCACAGATAATCCCTCTGTGCAGCCTCACCCTGCAGAGATTAGTTTATTTTTTAAAACAAAGGAGAAAAAAAGATGCTTTTTGCAATTTCTCACATTGTTTGCATTTCCTTTGTTCCATTGTGTTCTCATTTTGCCCTCCAGTGGGTCCCACTGGCCTCGGCAGCCCATTGCTGGTTGTCAGTCTGTTGTTGCTCTGCAGGAACCACCGGGGAGCTCAGCAGCACATGTCTTGGGAGACTTTCTAGTCCTCATTTTTAGGTTTGGATTGCAAGCAGTTGTCTGGAAGCCTGCATCTGACCTCCCTGGGCTTCGGGCTCTAACCCTACATGCATGTCACTCCTGTGTGCATGGGTAGCTCTTCTAAGCCAGTGGTGTGAAACTGGTCAGAGGGAGGTTGGTGGCAGTGCTGCAGCTCCAAAGAGGTTTTCCTGGCATGCTGTCACTGCCCAGAATCCTTCCAGCTCCCCCAGGACAGGGAAAGCCATTTCAGCTCTGCTAGAAATGTTCTGGGGCTTGGGCACGGCAGTGAGGATGTGATGCAGACCCTCCTCTCCAGCCCCAAGGGTAAGGGAGCAAGAGGTGCAAAATAACCACACTGGGGCCATAACGTCCCAAATTTTGGCACTGGAGAGCTTCTAGCCCCTGTACGCACACACACCTTGCCCCACGAGTGCTGCCGGGGCATCTCAGCCTGAGCAGGTTTGGTCCCCCCAACCAAGCAGTCACCCGGGGTGCTGGATTTTACCAGGCATCACTGGAAAATGGCCGATGGAAAGGGAAGCACCCGGGCTGGCACAAAGAGGGATGTGTGGCAGAGGAGTTGTGCTCAGCCAGACACGCACCGTGCAGAACCTCACGAGGATCAGGTGCCTCTGCAGCTGAGCAGGACCTTGATCCCTACCCTTCGGGGACTGCAAAATCCTGAGAAAGAGCAGGGGTTGCTGCTGGCACAGGAGGGATGGGGACTTCTCTGAGGCCAGCACGCATGCTCACCCAATTCTGTAGGCACAGATGGAGGAAAGGGCCCTGCAAGTCAGCATCTGCCTCTAATTGCCTTGTTCTCTTTCTCATCTCTCTGCCCGTTTTTCCTTTCATGCCTCCTCTGTTGTCTTGTCCCACCATCCACCTTCCTCCCTCGCTCCTCGCATCTCGCTAAGCTTACATCCGCTCTTCCTTTCATCACCATTTCAAATGCCCCAAAGGGTTTGACTTTCATTTCACCATGCCACTTGCTTCCCTGAATGCCCTCCCCTGGGAATAACGCTGGGGTCTCCCCTTTCATTCACTTCTGAGCTGAGTTAAAAGAAATGGGACGTTAAACCCGCACAAAGCCACTATTTCTTTTTGATCTTAACATCCACAAGTTGTAATAGAACCAGAATCAAAACAGTCCAGAAATTTGGCACAGCAAGGGCTTGGAAGGAGTGGTTGAAAGGAAGATTTCCAGGACTTTTTTTCTTTTTATTTAAATGAAGGTTTTGGAGAAATTTTGCTTTGAAACAATGTCTTGCATACAAAGCCATTCCACCCTGCCAAATGATTTCCAGTTTCCTGTGGTAAGAAAGCTGTGTATTGGGAAAGAAAAAAGGTAAAGAAAATGCCGATCCTTATTTACCGTCACTGCATTCATGTAAATATGCACAAACCCAAACCACCCTTTCACTGGGAATACTGCCCACATTCCTGTGGTCCCTACTCCGGGTGCCCCTCGGTTTAACCCTGCGAGACTGTGGGAGACAGCCACTTGCACATCGCTCCTGGTCCCGTTCCCTTTCCAAGCACAGGGAATTTTGTTTCAGTTTTAATGCATCTAATGAGAGGTCCTTGGCACGGGTGGCCCGCATGGCTTTCATTCCTGTGGTCTATGAACATATACACTCACCGAGCTGTTTACACTCTCTGTCCCGAGATATTTTTCTGATTAACCCCCAGCAGTTATTGGGATTTATGTTTGCCCACATGCACAGCTGGGAAGAGCAAACAGCAAACACTGGCGGGAGGTGGACGGGCACCCTTTGTGTCTCAGCTGGAGGATGCACAATTCAAGGTGAAGTGGCTCCTTGCTGCTGTTTGCAGTGTCTTCACTAACGCCTGAGGACATGATGATGCTCTTTTTAGTTCTGTTTCACCACTGCTTTATAGGTCCCATAAATTCCTGGAAGAGGGTACCTTTGTATCCATCTGCATAATGAGCCTATCTGATTCAAAACAGTAATTACTGGGTATTTTCTCAGCACAATCAAGTATTTATCAGCAGTGGGTACTTCTGCACAGAAAATTAGATATTAAAGGGCATTGCGTTACAAAAATCAGCACACATTAAATAACTTTTACTTCAAGCCTCAATATATGCTGTAACATCTACCTCTGAGGCACGTATATTTAAGTGTGTGCACACATCACTTTAATTAGAGCTTTGGCGCTATCAGTAGGAGAAACCTGCAACCATTAACTTTTCATTTTTATTTAAAGCAAGCTGCTTCATAATAAGAAAATTAGATAATGATCAAAAGTCCAGCTCTTCTGTCAATAAACCCTCATTTGTTTTAATTTCAATGCCTGCCGCTCTCTTGGTGGAGCTCACCTCAGAAGGGCTGGGCCCATCCCCCAAACTTCATGCCCCACCTTCTTCCACCTCCCTGGTTTTGGGATACTTGTGGGAGCCTGCGCTCCCATGAATCCAGAAATCACTATCACATAATAATTATTATATATTTATATAAAAATAGCTATTAGACACACACCAGCCTCCAGCACTAATTTGTGTACAAACGTCTTCATCACTCCTCTCCCACCCTTTGCCCCTATGCCAACACTCATCAGGGTGAGAGCAGCAGCTCTGATCTCTGCTGCCATTCACGGCTGAGTCATTTCTTCCTCTTCATTCATTTAATGCAAAGCCTTGGCAGAAGGAGCAGGGCAATACATAGTTTGAGCTCTGGGTCCGCATGCCCGTGACAGGAGCTGTGCGTCGGTCCCGCAGCCTGAGCCTCGCCTCGCCGCAGTCACTGGCTTGTCCCTGCTCTAAAACCTCTCCGCATGAACCAGATCAATATTATCAGCCAGTTTCCTACTTACCTTTTTTATCTGAATTGTCAAGCTACCTTTTTCAATGATTAAGGTCCCTGACCAGAAAAACCACTCCTGTAGTTACAATTGATTTATTCATTCAGGGGAGGTGCCATACCCAGTGAGAGCAAAAAAGGAAAGGCAGACACTGACTAGTTATATCTCATTACTCATAACTAATTCGATGCTCTTCCAGCTGTAACAACTACCTCCAAATTATTGTCTGGTTGCAATGAGATTTCCAAAGCTTTAATCTCATACACAGCTCCCTGCATTGCTAGAGAGACTTTGCAGAGCTTTGGAGCTTGGGCAGAGTTCAACCCGCAATAAGGATTCAATCCAGAAAAACAACAATGAACCTACTCCTGCCCACTGACACCAACATATATTTTCCCGTGTGAGTGATGAATAAATACAGGATACATTTGCCATTGACGTGTCCCGTTGTACACGTCTGGGCACCTTGGGAGGGAAGCTGTTGTCTCTGCTGCTAGACGATACGCAGCCTCTTGTCCCATTTGCCATGTTTCCATTGATGAAAGACCAAAGCGTGCAAAAAATCAATGGCCTCATGCATAATACAGAGAACAGCGATTAACTCTTCGCTGCGATCCTCTGTCTCCCACTGCCGTGACGCTGACTGACTACAAATGGCTCTCTGCCTCTGCCGGGGCCGAACTCTGCCAATTCTCATCATCGATCAGGCATCCTGCGTGCATTCAGCTTTCAAAGCTGCTCAAGGTATCTCTGGCTGTTTTCCCCCTCGCTTGGCTGGCAGACACGCATGGAAATAACTACGTGTCCAATCGCATTATGTTCTCCAACCGCACCGCTTATTATTCTAGCTGGGTTTGCAAGTCTTATCCGTGGTGCACTGGCCTGGAAGCTCAATCTTGTAAAATTCGATTTTATGAGCCCAAGCCTCACCCCAGTTTATTCCCCATCATTGCCAGAAGGTAGGGGCTTCGTCAGGATTGTCACACTGTCCAAACTTCTTCAGAGCATCCTTGTGGTTCCTCCCAGCCTCCCACTGACAGTCTCCTCGTTCCCCCACCATCCTCCTACCATGGACCTCGGCAATGAAGGAATTGAACAAGCCATTGGGTTCACTGTGGTGAGGCGACTGTAGGGGCTGCCCGTGGGAGCTGCCTCTGAGCAGGCACTGCCTGCGAGCTCTGCAAGGAAAGCTCTCCCTAAGTCACCCTACACAGTCTATCGAGGAGCAATAAAAATAAATGCCTCTGTGAATCTATCTTTTATCACACACTAGACGTAAGAAGGGATGGCTGTTTAGGTGTTTTGCTTGTATTGCTGATAGTTAAATGAAAGAAATGTTAATACTAATAAAAGCAGTAATGACCAGTAGAGGCATCCTTTGGGTTAGAACTTCTCTGAGCCAGAGAAACCCTTCAGCATCATGGACCAAATGGCCCCAGCATGAGGGGGGATTTACAGCCCTCCTTGAGAAATCCTTCATGGACGAAATGGAGCTGGGACCCAAATCCTTCTCTCTGATCCCTTGTGATGAAGTTTGGTAGCTAATGACCGAGCTACTTTAGATGTGGTGGTGGGACTACATCCCTGACTTCCTGCTCTGGTGGGCTGAACATTTAATGTCCATAGGCAAGTAGCCATCAGCCCAGTACTCGTATAGTCCTGTCCAAGCACAGCTACTTCACAGCTTGTCAAAGATACAATCTTCACCAGGCTCCAGAGGAAAAATTGAGATTTTCTAGTGCTTTTAAAAAAACCCACACGTCAGTTTGTTTAGTGAAAGGATGCAGGGACAGTGAGCGAGAAGGCGGTGGGGCCCCTCACTCTAGATTAGACCCAGATGGCCTGCAGAGGTAGGGGAATAGCCTTTGCCTTCTTGATGATGAATGCACAAATCCCTTCTGCAGCTATCTGAACCGTCGTGTTGTGAAATGTATGGTGATTGATTAGGAGAGTATTAACCTTGTCATTTGTAATAGGTCATCCGGTGATTTTATCACGTTTTAATCCATATTTTTTTCATACTGAGATTCTTCCTAAGGAAAGCATGTAGATGGGAGAGCTGGGAACGGACGGGAGTCAGTGTTCAGAGAGTTTGATGATAATTTTTTTAATGCTTGCCTTTTCTGAGTAAATTTTTTTTGGTAGCTCTGATGGTGAGGTGAGATGACCATTTTCCAAGATTTATGTGACCAAATTAGTGATGTATAATTACTGATGACTGTGAATTCCCCATGTCGCTGAGGTGCTGCAGGTTTAAGGGAACAGATCATAGGCAATAGGTTTTTAGGCTCTTGCTCTACCCGAAGCTATGAATATCTCCCTGAAGTCATGAGGAGTTTGCTGTGCCTATCTGAGGGTAAAATCCACTGTAGATTTATTTTGTGGTTTGTGAGTACAATCATTTCTATTTCATTCACTGTCTTATTTAAAGTGGGTAATGAGCTGTGAATACCCAAGTTAGACAGTTACTTAAGTAAAAAACTTTTTTTCTTTAGTACAGATTTGTGAGCCCAAGCTTACAGGCACCTGGCGAGGCTTTTGAAAGGACCAAACACCAAATTTCCTATTAGTACATCTTCAAGAAAATCTGCCCTTCTTCCCTACATCTTTGCAGGAGACATTTCATGCCACCTCTGTTTCCCATCTCTGTGCTGGGTTTTGGTTGTTTTATCCGACCTGAGGCTGAGCAACTTTTGTATGGCTATGCACCCTGAGGCGATGTTCTGGTGGAAGGAAGGATGTTATTTCAGTTATTTATATCCTTTTTTTCCCTGATTGTGTTGTCTGGAAGGGATGACTGTGGTCTTGGGTCTGGTTTTGGGCCAGGAAGCAACCTCGCAGCTGGAACATGACCTAAAATTGTCTCCCCCAGTCGATGGGGATAATTTAATGGGTTGGCAACTGTGGCTGCAGAGTCAGACCATGGCAGTGGATGAGGCTTGCTCTACTTGGCTGGAATGATTTAGGGTACAGCAAGAAAAGACTGAATCAGGGCAACTATCAAGTCCCGACTGCATTTCTGTGTCCTTTAATGATGACATTAAGTTCACGTTAGTGGGTTTCTTAGCTAGAACAGCCACTCCAGTAAAGTGCGTAGAAAGGAGCCAAGCTTCATGCTTGGGTTTTGTTGAAAGAAGTAGATTAAAAACATGAAGAAATCCACTTTTAAGAGAGAAAACTAAAGAAGAGGGAGTATCCCAGCCTTGGGAGAGGACAGGGGTCCCACCCTGAGCTGCCTAAGAGGCATTGGAGATCTGCAGGCATATCAGGCAATTGGAAGCTCAGTCTTGCACTCATTGCTATTATCTGCTGCGTGTCTTTCCATCTGCATTACAAAGTTAAGTGAGCTGAAATTTTCCCAGAAGGTTACATCTGTAATTACCGGTATCTGCACGCCTGTGCTGATGGGGACATTCCCATTACAGTCTATCATTCTGTGCAAGTGGAGAAATGGACACTATTGCCCTCGGATGGTGCTTTCTGGGTGCTGATCTCAAAGCATGGTGCAATTTTTTAATGCCTTTGGCATCAGACAGAAAAGCAGGCATATCTGTTCCATGCTCACACCTTGGAAAGTTGAGACATTTTGAGATGAAACAAATTTCTCAAGCCCGGTGAGGAAATTTGTTGGTATGATGATGCACTGAGATGCATTTATGTGCTACATGTCTCAGGAGTGAACTCTTTGGGGTTTAGAGGATACCCTCCCTGCAGAAGAGCTCCATACGCTGAATTGCATGATGTACAATGACTGCAGCCTCTCTCCGTTCTGTGGAGAAAAGAGGATTTCACCCTCACAGCAGCTAAATTTACCTTCAGGGGGAAAGACAACACCAGCCTCTTGTCCCAGATGGTATTGTCTGGGGTAACCACATTTAACACAGGCTTTCACTTTGCAAACACTGAAAATATGTGTGTATATATGGGAGGTATTTACATATTGTTCATTTTTAGATTTCAGCTTAATAAAGAAACAGGAACACAAAAAAAAGAAACCCAAGGGGAAGGGTGCAAGCGTATTTCTGAGACATGTCTGAACCTGCTGCACCTTTGAATAAGATTTAACAAGATCAATACATTGATACAATTTTCTTTGGCCTTGCCAGAACAAATATTCAGAGGGGCAAGTGGGGCAAGGATGGCGGCAGGCTTTTCTTGCCTTCAGATCACCGCTGCAGAATTAGCAGAAATTTCCATTCCAGAAAAAAGATCAAGCTTAGCCTTTCAGTTAATGAAAACCCAGCATATTCAGGAATTTCGCATCCTTGGTGGGATGATAAACTTGCAATTCCCTCTCTCTGATGCTGCATTTGCTCTTTCTAAGGGATTATTCTCATTTTTCTGGGTTTGATATGAGTGAGATCAGGATCAGGCACCTTTGGCTTGAATCATTGCTACAGTGGTGGCTCAAGGTCTGGTGTGGGCTGGGAAGGTTAAACACCAGAAAGGGTGGGTGTTCCCCAAAAATGTCCAGGAGACTTCCAGTGCCAAAGCTACCCTGCCACTGCTACAGCAACTGAAAGATTAATTCAACCCAGAAAGCAACATTCTTCTTGGATACTTAGCGATGTTCTTTGTTGAGCATATACATTTGGGAAATGCTTTCCAAAAAATTTACTTTCAAATACTTTTAACTATGCTCTAGTGTTTTACAGAAAAACCTAAATTTTTCCCTTCATGGTTGTTTTGCAGTACCAACTGACTCAGAGTTTGCTAGTACAAGCTGAGTCTGCACTGCTGCTGGGTTGTGTTTTATGGAGACTCAGCTCTTACCTGATCTGTATGCTCCTACTGAAGGTGGAGATGTTATTAGCTATTGCTGCAAATGCTTTTTTTTCAAATGCATTTCATTAAAATAATTTTAGACACAATAAATAAGGTAATTTACATGAAATTTGATTAAGAAACCACCATTTTTGGAGTCTGGTAGAAGACAGGACTGAAGGAGGGTGTTGCTGGTGTTGCACATTTGTTATTATTGTTGGTACTTATGGGCTGATTTTTAACAGATTTTTAACCTGGAAAATAGAGGCTTAGCCCCAGACAGAGCAAAGCCTCTGCCTTTCCCAGGAGCCCTCTGCTGCGCTGCCTCCCAAGCCCCTTGCTCAGTGCTTCTGACCTAGTAGAAATAATGGCTCTCACAAGAGAATACAAAGCATGCTGGAAAGTTTAGGACTGGAAATGCTGGGAAAAAAAACATCAGTTACTCTAATGCTACCCACTTTAATGTGGAGATAAGATAATTTGACAAATCACATTCATTTTGACAACAGATGCATTTTGTCAAGCTAAAAGAAACTGTCATAAAACTATACCTGTTATTTTCCTATCAGCCAAATATAACCTCAACACTAGAGGAGATTCAAAAACAGAGAGCAGTAAGAGAGAGTTTCAAAAAGCATGAATTCTATGCTAGTAGTATGAGTGATCTGCTTTGCTGGAAGTCAGTTGAAATGGAGTTTGTTTGAACACGCAGTCTCTGTGCACTTGTTAGGGCATTATTTGCACCCCTCTGCCTATACCGTCACGCTGTGCGAAGCCGTGACCCGCACCTGATTCAGCTTCCTGGCAGAAAATCAGTGAAACTTCATTGTTTCTTGAGTTGGAGCCCATGCCTGTAAGTGATTAAAAGATAAAACCCAATCCAGGCACCCTTGCCCAAAACTAAGATCTGAATCTCAACCCATCTGCAGTCTGCGGCTTCAGTCCCTTCACATTTGCTGTAACAAAAACTGTTCAAAAAAAAGAACAAATAAACTTGTTAAGGGAGATGTCTGGGGTCACTGCACAAGCTGTCACACTCAGTTAGCTCCGACATGTAACTGCAAGGCGTATTTATGGTCCAGCATAGATCAGTCAAGAGGCTGGGACAAGGTACTTTGCCAGGAGCAATGGCTCCTTCCATTTTTCTAAATCCAGACTAAGTTCAGCAGAACTTAAAAAACCACAGCTAACGAAGGAAAAAAATGATACAGGAAACATCTAAAGCAGAAATTTAGTTTTGAAGAAGGATATAACATAAAGAAATAGGTATATTGCCCACCACTGTTACAGACCGTCGTCTGGCCAAGGGCTAGGTCAACATCAGGTTCACCTGGTAAGACCATGCAGTAGCTAATGCCCACAGAGGTGTCAGGGCTTTTATCCCACCATCCCTTTTCCAGGTCATCCTTTCTCATCTGGAACTGCCCTTTTTCATAACGGGGCTCAGCCAAAAAGCCTGACGGCTCCTGCATGGTGACACAGCGGTCCCTGGGTCAGCAGGACAGAAAGCAGCCTCATGGCATCAACCTACCAGGATGGGAGCAACCTCCAGGGAGCCAGTGGTGGAAAGGAGAGCAGAAACCCTTGATTTCTCTAGTGCTCTCACATCAATTACCTTTTACTCAACTTTATGAAGCCATTGCATTTTTTCCCTTTATTTTCTCATCTTGTTTAGCCCACGTCCCACCACTGCTCCCGTCTCCAGTTGCCATCTGTGAGCAATCTACATTCCCAGCCTCATCATTAATTTGTGTCATTTCTTGAAAACAGTGCAATTGTATACTCGTAGTAAGTATTTCGTTCTGATTCAGGAGAGCTTAAAATGCCTCCATGTGTGCCTGCCTGTGCTGGCGCACACGGCCGAGTGCCACCAGACCACAGCCCTTGCTTGTTTTTATGGCTTGTATGAAAAAGCCTCTGCCTCACGCTCCCCATGAGCCACAAGCCCTTTGCAAGCACCCAAGCTATGCCCAATTTTTCATTTTTTTCTTTTTTCCCCCTCACATATGGTAATAGTTTTTCATGAAAAAAAAAAAATGTCAATGACATTTTCTGCAGAACAAAAAAAAAAAGAAATAATTTTCTTTGGGAAGTTCTCTTTTTGGAAGGAAAACAATGCTTTCAAAACTTTTATTTTAAAAACTTTCATTGCTCGTGTAAGTCTAAAAATATTTGGCTTTATTTCAAATGCAATGAAAACAGAGTTTGAAACCTCCAGATTTACAGTAAAACAGACATTTCAGCCTTCAGACAGCCCTGGATCCAGAAGGTCTTTAGAAACGCTTGGGACAATCCACCCCAGAGACACTAAGCTGCTGTTTTGTCATTTCAGTGGCAAAATAGGGACATTTTTTGGACATCTCTTTGCCCCCAAACCATGGGGTTTGATATATGCTTGCAGACAACTACTCCATGAAATACAACCCCCCTCTACGGCAGCACCTTGGACCCCAACGCTCCTGGGCCCCTGGGAAATAATTGCAGGGGAAAGTCTCTCCTCAGCATATAACTTAAAGAATCAAATGTTAGATTGGTTTTACTGAAGGGTCATTTCTGTAGTGAGATTTCAGTCTCTGTGTACACAACAGGACATGAGATAATGTCTAAGGAAGAAGACCTCACTCAGCCACCACTCAATATTCACCTCGCTGTGATAGGTACCACCAGCTTCTGTGCCTCCTGCTTAAGAAATTCACGTAAAAGAGAGACAAAGGGGCACGCTGCTGCCGTTGACACACATCCATATGTGCCACATGCCGCTTGCGTTAACGTAATTAACTTAATTTGACAAACTGCATTGAGCAACAGGCGCAGTTGTCTCAGAGCCTGTTTGCTCTGTACGGTGACTAGTCCCCAAACCATCAACATGACAGAACTGTGTCTAATTAACACTTTCTTAATACCTCAACAAATAACAAACCTGCTGTTGGGAAAAATAGTTTCACACTTCCTTATCAAATTAGGGCAAAATCACTCCTAATGAGCTAAAATCAATTAGTGCGACACCAAAATGAATGTATTTATGCTGTCAGCAAGAGCTATTTGCATAACAGTTTGCAAGGGCAAGGAAGATGCTATAGCTTCCCAGTGCCACTAATGAGGAGCTGCTGCAGGAAGGTGCTATCAGAGAGAAAATTATTTTATCCAACCTCCATACAGCACTGGCTGGCACCCAGGGCCAGAACCATCCCAGGGGACCGTGCAGGATTTTGTACTCCAAAAAACCCAGAAGCCCAGGTAAATGGGGTCCAGGGGTGCATCCTCTCTGCAGCCCTGGGAGGAACAAGGACACCCCTGCTGCTTCTCTCTGCCATCACGATGAGCAAAACCTGTGCCAGTGACTGAGATGAGCTTTCTGGCACCACCAGCATCTTCCCCATGTGCCACGGTACTGATGGGGGGCCTGGGTCTTCCCTCATTTACCCGGAGAGATAAATGCCTCTCCAATGGCTCTTCTGCCCATGCAGGGAAAAATAAACAGCTGAAAATGGTACATAACAAGACAAAAATGCCTTTATGAAAATCATCCTTAGTTTTCTGTTATTCTTAAAACCTTTAATCGAATTAGAGGACTGGTTCATGAACAAACGCAATGGAGATAGACAACAATTTAATTTAATTTTTTTTTTTTTGTTATAGCTACTTAAAACATCTCTTTGCAGTTCTCGTGCATACAAACGTATTCTTGACCTTGGAGTTAATTGCTTTGAAACTGTGCTGGTGACTAATGCGTACGTGTCCACATGTTCTACCTCTCTCTATCTCAATGCCATTATAGTCATGCACATAGAAATACATATATAAGAGGAAGAATGACACAAGATGGACTGAAATAACTGCATGTAAGCTGGTGCAGCTGAAATCTTTACTAAGACACTTGTAGAAAATTATGTCATCTTCTGAGTTTAGGCTATCATACAGACAATAGTTGGATGGATAAATAACTCGACATCCTGCGGTTTTCCCCATCAGACGAAAGAATGCACGAGTGGCACATGGGTCCACAAAAATGCATGCAAAGAGAAGCAAATGCAGGGAGGGACCAGGAGGAGAGTAGGGGTGAGTGTGTTTTAGGGGACGAAGCTGAAAGGTGATGGCACGCCTGGCTGGGCAGGGAAGGGACATGGTGCATGAACCCAGCACCAGGGTACGGTGCTGCTTCCCCTCGCAAAGACTTTACAAGGACTGAGTCGCTCTAAGTCCTTCTGGTCTTCTGCTGAAAGACTTTGGGGAAGGATATGGTAGGAGGTAGATTGGGAGAGCTCTGGTCAGCTCTCTGCAAGAATGGGCACAGGGGAGGTCTGATGCAACATGCCATGGGAAAGGAAGAACCAGGTTCATCTTGAATTTCTCTTAGCATATACATGCACATGCTAACAGCTATGAGAGCTACTTATTTTTCAACACATTTTCTTCTTTAAAATAGAAATGGTCAATTCTATAGCTTGGGAAAATTTACTCAATACAAGACAGGACATTTTCCTTGTAAAATAAAAACAAATTTTCAAACACGTGGGCAGGGTGATGCTCTGTGATGATCCTGAGCTTCTCATATTCTCAATATATTTTCCTAGGACAAAAATACTGGTATTCATACAAATCCATTAGGAACTATATTTCCCACACTTCTAGAATCACTCTTCACCGCTGGTTTCATTTTACTTGGTCTATTAAAAAGGTGTGAGTTGGGGTGTTTTTTTAATCTCAAAGAACTAAAGCAAACAGTCCCCATTTATTTCATGTCCTTGGAGAACATTTGTAACAACTCTGAAAAGCAAGCCAGGCTCTTCAGCAGGGGACACATCTGCATGGGCAGCTTTGTAAGAGCATGGGGATTCAGCCCATTTTGCTGAAGCCACATCTGAAGAAGAAGAATTAACCGGGTCAGGGTAAAGAGCCTCTTTGCTGCTGCCAGGTGCTGATGGGTCCTGCCCGGGCCAGGGGGTGGATCGGGAGTAACTCGGTGTCATCCGGAGCCCTCCTGCTTTGGATGTGGCCAAAGTGGATGCAGGAATTCCGGTCCTTAAAACTGTCCAAAGCTGTGCCCAAAGTACGCATGAGTCACCCGGCTGATTAACTGCTGATTAATTGACATGGGGCTGCAGCATCTTTAGTGAGTTGTGGTTGCAGCACCCCCAAAACCCACATTGAAGGTCATAACAGAGATATTTTTGGAGGAAATTCTTCCTCTTGAGCCCCTCCTGTCTTTTAGGAATACATTTTTTTCTCCGTTTTCTGGACTCTTCTCAGCAAACAGAGCAAAGATTTCATTTTACCCGCTGTAGGGTTTCCATGAGCATGGCTGCTGCCGCGGGGTCTGCCTGGGACCACGTAAGCCCCAGGCATTCCCGGCGTGCTGGGACTGCAGCCCATCCACTTAACATAGCTTCACGCATTCCCCGGCATCGTACATCACCTCCCACCGCCCCACCAGCAATTTCAGCTGCCTTGTGGGAGCCCCACCAGCGAAGATGGCAAATCCTCTCCACATGCAGCAAGCACATCAATCACGCGGGAAGCACGCAGGTAATGGGCAGCGTGGGATGGGGTCCCTGGCTCTCACCCAGCAAACTGCCAAAAAAAAAAAAAACCAACCCCATAATATTTTAACTTTTTGCTCTAGACACACTCTGCTGGGGTCTAAGGCACTGAGCATGAATCTGGTGCTTATCTTTGCTTTTTATCTGGCAGCCATGGGGAAAGCATTTACTAATGCAGCCAATGCACTCAGAAAAGTTTTAAACAGACTTTCTGGCTTTCTGAAGAAAACAAAGACTTTGTCACGGGTTATTATCAGTAGAAATATTTGGACCAAGAGGACTGTATCTGTGGCTGGCATTTCTTGACCAGAGCCACACATGCAGGCACCAGAAAGCCCATGCTGGGGAAGGTGGACATCCTGGTCCATGACACATATGGAGGCTTTTGGCCAAGTATAGAAAATTCCCTAAATCTTCACAGAAAAAAATTCCAGGTGGAAAAGGAGACATCATTTGTCCAATAAAACAAAATTAGATGGTAACTTATTTTAGAATGTTATGCAAAATAAAGAAAATCTGATGAAAACAGATTTTTCCTCTCACATCATTCCATGGCCTGTTGAAAGCTGTTTTCTCTCTGAAAAAAAATGTTCTCATATTATATCTGGGCCTAATGTATAATTTTTACATTACGACTAGGATCTTTGAAAGATCTTCCGAGATAAGGTTGCAAAGTAATCTCCCAGAAAGGATGGGACTCTGCAAGGTCAGTGCGTAAATTAGATGAGAGCATATAAGCAGCTAATGAAGCAAGCAAATATTAGTGAGAAAGGGAAAGAAATAAATTCCTGAAGGACTGAAACAGGAGCGTTGCCCAGCCGCATGAGCTCTGTACAAGTGGAGAAAAAAACGGGGGTACGAGGTGGATGCTGGGAGCTCCCCGCCAGAGCAAGGCAACCGCCAGGTCACCCCCACGCCTGGGACATGCCAGTCTCTTGGGACATCCTGGAAAACCCCATCAGCTACTTCTCAGCAGCTTTTAGACACCTTCGAAATGATTTCACTTTATCCATGGAAAAATTGGCAGGGGGCAGCTCCTCGGCTTGTGCAAAGGAGCTCCCAAGGACCCACCCAGGGCAGGAGCCGCTCGCAGGATAAATAGCTGGAAAAGACGGTGCTGCCGGAGCCAATGTAGCATTAATGACACTGAGCAGCTCCTGTGGCAGAGGCATTACCTGCCACAGTAATTAATGCAGGACGAGCGTGTTGCATTCCTGTAGGTGCAGTCGTTCTTCAAATGAGTCATTTATACGGGCACATTAAAGTATATGGTGTGTAATTTCTCACCTATCACCACCTGAGGGGAGCACAGGAGCCTGGTTTAGAAGGAAGTGTTCCACAGACACCATGCGGTGGGCAGTGAATAACAGATTTTTTTAAGATTTTTCAGTCTTTAACTAGCTCTACAAGGCAGCGAAAACACCCTTGCAAAACCAAATCCCCTGTGCATCACACCCTCACGGTGCGTGGGGACACAGGAGTCCTGCCGGCAGATGTTTGGCGGCTGCTGCTGCTCAAAGGTGATTTGTAAAACCTTGCAGATGTTTTGCTAGATGTTTACCTGGCACTGAGCGAGGATGCGCTGGATCACACACATGCTGGATGAGTTCATCCTGGCACTTTGCAGAAGTTTTATGCTCTCGTGTTCATCCTTTCCTCAAGGGATGCTCCAGGAGTGCTCCTGGACCTGTTGCATCAGGCTTACCCTACACAGTTAATTCCGCATTTATTGTTTCAACTTCCAGTCATTCTTATGGTTGTTCAAAAAAATCTGAGTCCCTGGTGCATGCTGCACAAAAGTCAAATTTAATCATCAGATTTTGAACCTCAGATTTGGATCAATGTCTCGTTGTGAGTCTGTGATGTACAACCGCAGCTGTGGCTAGAGTAGGAGGGGACCACGGACTCATAAAGTGTCCAGAAATTAATATGATGTGACTAGTCTCAGCCCTAGAGGGTAGAAGGAGGAAAAACAAACACTACTGCAACTCTGTACCCCAATCATCTCAGTTATAGGGGGAAGACTGCTTTTCTTGCCAGCTCAGAAGGAAAAATGAGGCAGTACAAATGCCATGGACAAAAGCAGGAGGACATGGAGAGCCCAGGTCAGAAGCCAAGTCACAGCAACTAGTGTATATGTTTAATATCACCCAGTAAAATCTATGTGCTGTCACAATAGCCTCAGAGAGGTGTTGCATTTTTTCATACTGATGCATGTTCAGCATGACACCAACAGAATGAAGGAAAATATTTCCTTTGATGAGCTTTCTGCTTTTCCAACCTCTTGGGAAACACAGCAACAAAGCTCCTTTAAGATATTGCGATCTTGCATCGCATTGAAATGTCATGGACTACCACAAGACAAATATATCTTTTGTGCAATTTAAATAGCAATCAGGGAGCTATTTTTTCTGATTAATATACGGAAAGTTGGCGGTCACAGCAGGGGACTGATGAGGCTAATCCGTCAATGTCCTTGATAGTGGTACGCTTGATTGCTCTAAGCCAGTGGAAGTGCATAATGAGGAGGAAAGGCGTGATCAGGACCAGGGTACGTCGTCCCTTCTGCTCAAGTCATTTGGATGTTTGCACCTCAGCTGACGCTACATGAGATATTTGGATGGGCTCTCAAGAGGACATTGCTAATGAAGTTATGAGCAGGAGAGGATATCTACGTTCGTGGGAGATCAGATGCGGCCCAGGAACATGAAAGATGAAATTTAGGATACTTGTGTGTCTCTGGTAAGGACTCTCCATATGAGCAGAGATGGACCTAAAGAACCTGAAAACATGAATATCTCTTAGATGAACTTGTCCCTTCAGTGCTTCTGCAGCAGGTACCTGCCACAGCCAAGTAACAGTAATTAAATGTATAAACAACTGTCTCTGCTGTCCTTTTATCAGGGACTTTCTACCCTCAGCGGGGAGCAGGAGAGGGGGTTTGGAGGGTTGCCACTGACCACCCTTCCCTCTTATACTCGCTGGGACCAGACGCCCGTCGCCCCAGGAGGGTCCTGCCCAGAGCAGCCGAAGTTCTGCAGTCTGCTGGCTCAGCAACTAGCTGTCACAACAGCTAGTTAAACACCAACTGAGGGCCAAACTTGCGTTTTCTTCTCCATCCTTTGAAGCCAGGCTCAACTCTGCCTCGGTTTCTCAGTGCTCGTAAAGACACTGACAGCGTGAGCTCTGAGTGTTTAACACGCGCAGGTAGGCAGGCGGGGAGCCCACAATGCATCGCACTGCAGTTGTCCGCTGCATCCCTGCTGAGAAATGAGAAATTTCATGGCTTATTGAACACTGCAAATAGTCACAGCAGATAAGACATAACCCCCAATCTTTTTTTTTTCTTTTTGTTACACATTGAGAAATTCCCATTTTGCCACAGCCTACAAAGCCATATTGCTTTCCTCCTCCCAAAACACAGCCGGCTTGGTGCTCTGAGCTGAGTCAAGCAGCAAACCCTCCCATGCCCACAGAGAGGAGTGCAGCACAGCCCTCGCCTCCTGGAGCTCTCCTCACCTTCTGGAAGCCAAGGACCTCTTTGCACTGGCAGCAATTCAACAGCCCCATGTTTGCTAGCTGACCGCACACTGTTAGCGGTGGTTGTACCACTAATGGTGGCATCTTCCACTGAGGGCAGCTGAGGGATGGTCTTCTCATTTAGCATTTCAATTTGAAAGCTGTGCACATCTCCCCAGCACTCACAGGCTTGCAATGCAGGGATGGGACCCGGGGTTTCCTGAAGGCAGGATTTAGCATTGCTATAACAGCAATACGTACGATGGACACATCCGTGTTACTTCCCAGAGGATGGAGAGAAGGAAGCATAACTAAAATAGAGCTATTCCTAATTTTTGCTCCTTATGGCGTAAAACTTTCCTGGACAAATAGCCTCAGTTCTGCTTTACCTTCTGACTCCAAAGGGTGGGTCAGGCGTGTCCAGACGATGCTCTTCTATGGACTGCGTAAACTAGAGAGGAGCAGCTGGTCTTGAACCATCTTCTCCATACGTTGGTGTGACTGCCCTCCTCCGGAGGCAGATCACCTCCAAAGTACGTACATGAAAAGCTCCACCAAAGTGCTAAGGATTATTTCCCACTATATTAATGTTTATTCCAAACGCTGTAAATACACAAATGCAGAAAATCTTGGGCCTAATGAACTGAAATGGCTTCAGCTATGTTGGATAGAATTTACTATTATTTGAAATAATATGTATCCCGTGATAACAACAGTGCAACTAACACTCACATGATTCCCTCTCATTTTTTCGTCAGGTAACAAAATGTTCCTAGATTCAGACATCCCTCCTGCTCTGGCAACACGTGGAATGGTGGGAAAGGGTCGCAAATGCTCTAACAGGTACCAGCAACCCCGACACACACTACACAGCTCTGTTGCCGTTTCAAGCTAATTTTTCAGTGTTGCATTGAAACTATGCAATTTGACTCAGCTTTCCAGCAACTCGAGTGCAAGGATGCTGTCAGGCATCATATCATTTCCTCCGTCCCTTAGTGCCATTCATTTTGCAGCATGTTGGGTCGTAACGGCTACTGCCAAGGAAGAGAAGGTGCAGTCGTGTCCCAGAAGTGCTGGGAAAGCCTTGGGGTGGCACAGGGTCCGCTGTGGCACCCAGCCCAGGACGGGGCACACATCCAGCACCGGTTTGCACAGGCAGGGTGGGATGCCGGCTGCAGAAGGTCTGCACAAGCAGGGTGGGACGCCGGCTGCAGAAGATCACTCACCATCTGCTCATTTGCTGGCACAGAGTAATTCAAAGGGAGCTACAAATTTGTAATGACCTGAATATTTCAACGCCGGCACATTTCTAATTAGTGTGGGCTAATTTGCTTTCAGATCTTTTTCTCTCCTGTAAAGCTCAGCCTGCTTTGCAAGACAAATGATCATTTTTCTGAAATACCTTTCCTGCCCTTGGATTGCAAACCAACCAGGCCTAGGGCTCAGCCTCCAGCAGACTGCAACCCTGCCACCTTAAGATAGCTTCAGAAAACTGCAGGCTTCTGCTGGCAAAACCAGCCCTGAAACCCTGGCATGCACTCCTCTATCCTCCAACCTCCACCCTCAATCTTCCACCCTCCATCTTCCAATCTCCACCCTCCACGCTCCAGCCTCTACCCTCCAGCCTCCAGCCTCACAGCCTTCCCAAAGCACAGAGCAGGAGGGTGAGCCACATGTGGGGGATGCCTCCTTCACACGTGTGATGCTGCACACCCCGAGCTGTTGTCACCTGCTGCAGATCCTGGCATGGGGTTGGTAGACTTGGCTTTCTGCTCCTGGAGGGAGATCTTTCCAGAAAGACCCCAAACAGAAAAGTTTCGCTTCGTGCTAGAGGACCATCCTTCCCAAATACACCCAGCCCCTGTTCTGCACGTCTTGCAGATGGCAGGTACTTTTCTTCCAGGACTTTCAGTGATGGCTGTGCTCGCTGGGCTGGACCTGGTCCTTTTGGTGCCAGCCCGGTACCACCAGTGGGTAACACCACCTGCAAATCAGGACTCAACAGGACAGACTTGGTGCATGCAACCGGTCAGCTCAGATGCTGGGAGAGAAAAAATGCAATTCCAGTGGCCCCGTAGGTAGACACGTGCCCTTTCCCAGCCCCTCAAGGCTGCAGGAAAACCATCTCCCTCCAAACACTGCTGAGAGCAGATAAAATGGATGGATTTTACCCCGCAGGCAAGCATGGGCTGCTGCAATGGCTGGGTGAAACTCAGCCATTGTCATCAGTGTTTCTAAGCCCTTTGATAAATTAGTGGCCCACATCTTCATTTTATCCATCAGCTTTAATGTGGTGATCCTGATCATCAACTGAATATCCAGCCTTATTTTCAGCTTATTTTGCAGGGGGAATAATAGTTCAAAGACAAGAAACAGAGTAGGACACAAGTGAATGAAACTTCTGCGCAGACATTTCTCCATGGCCAAGAGGAGGAGATGTCCCCACAGTACAGAGCTCCTCACGGCCAGCATGGTCCTTGCTCTAAGCTCAACACACGTGGGAATTACCAAACATCCCCATGCTGGGCCTCAAGAGGGACACCAGGCTGAGCACTCAGCCTCAGAAATACTGGAATGAAATTCAGAATATAGGCAGAGCCAGCAGGGAAAGCATGTGGCCACATCCCAGGCAGCCCTGGAGAGGCTTCTGCTGCAGGGATACCGAAATCCTACCCACCCTCTCCTGCAAAGGCATTTCTCAATGCTGCTTTTTTCCTCCTGTGCAGCTCAGAAGAGCAATCCTTGTTGCATGAGGATCCCTGCACCAGGAGAAAGCACCCGCCGGCAGCATGGGAAGGAAAGCTTTCCCCCAGAAAACCCTGCTTGCGTGTCCCCAGGCAGCTCACCTCCGCAGCTGGCAGTGTCCTCAGAGTTTAAAGCTGTAATACAAGAAACAGTCGTAATGGCTCTGTAGACATAAATATGATCCTACAGAGCCACAATTAAGCATATGACCGATCAGAAAATATTTAATGCTTGCAACAGGTTTTCCTTGTCAGCCTCATTAGATAAAGAGATACTGGTGGGAAAATCCAGGGAGGCTGTTGCTGGAGTTCAGCAAAAGGGCTAACGAGACGGCAAACAATGTTCCTTTTAGGCCCTGGGCTTCAGGAGCCCCAAATTCCCAACATTAGAGCTAACACATTTTCAATTACTTCCCAAGTCCCAGCCCTGAAGTCTGTTTACATTTTGGAGAGCAGCCAAGAGGTAGCTCAACATCGGTAACGAATATGTGCTGAAACAGGACGCCTTCCCAGTGGGGCTGTCCCCGGGTTATCGCTGGGGCTCCAGCCCTTGCCCCTGAACTAACAGGGGGGACATGCTCAGCTCTTCCAACACCCAAACCTGGCCGGCTGTTCATCCCCGGTGGCGAAAAATGCACACAGAGCCATGCAGCCCCCCACACCAGCCACCAAGTGTGGTGGTAGGAAGGATGCTGGGCGCAAGGAAGCAATGCAACAAGGCCTTCAGATCAAGCCATGTACTGGGGCAAGTAAGGGCTGACCGATGCCAAAATGCAGCTGTACTCCTTGGAAGCCCCTGCCTCTGCAGGGGAAATTTAATACAAGTTTTGGGTTGGGTTGGTTGGGTCTTTTTCTGTGAAGGTGGAGCAATCTGACTGCACTGAGAGCTAAGTTAGGTGACCTTCACAATCACATCTTCCACCTGAAAGGAGGTTGTAGCGAGGTGGATGTCAGTCTCTTCTCCCCAATAACAAGTGATAGGACAAGAGGAAATGGCCTCAAGTTGTGCCAGGGGAGGTTTGGACTGGGTATTAGGGAAAAATTTCTTGACTGAAAGGGTTGTCAAGCACTGGAACAGGCTACCCAGGGAAGTGGTGGAGTCACCATCCCTGGAGGGATTTAGAAGACACGTAGATGTGGTACTTAGGGACATGGTTTAGTGGTAGACTTGGCAATGTTAGGTTTACGGTTGGACTCAATGACCTTAAAGGTCTTTTTCAACCTAAGTGATTCTATGATTCTCATATAAGGATGAGGATGGAGATACTTCAGAAACAGAGGAAGAGAAAATCCTGTTTAAAATAAAAACAGAAAAGAGCTTCACCCATCTCTCAATTTGAGCGGAGTTCCTTCCACTTCTTCCAGTTTTCTTGCATGTGTTAGAGGGAGGAAAGCTGTTTCTCACGAGTCTTATCAGATGCCCCAGACTTAAATAATGGCAATGACTAATATAATTTTTTCAATACGCTTTAATGCCTCTACAATTCATATTTCCTTCTGATATATGGAGGTTTATAAGTTTTCAACAAAAAAATGGTATGCATTATCTTTGTGCAGAAGGAGTGCTCCAGCATTTATGTACTGTGGCAATACACAGAGTCTAACCAGTCATTCAGTATTTTTCCCCAGGGAGCTGGGGGCATGTTCCCTGTTGTTTCTTATACTTCACGGTAGCCTTGCTGAATTTGGCGCTGAAGTTTAAGTATTTGCCAATTTGTAGGAAAATTCAGTTTGTAGCTCCGTAGTTGCTGTGTGAGACTGAGTTTGCATCCCTACATTCGCATCGATGTACTACTTGTCAGGGTACTGGTGATGTAAAAAGAGGCTTCTTCCAGACCTGGGTTGCATTTCAGCTTTTTCACTTATGTATCTTCCATGTATTATATAAGGTATTTATTTGCTTTTGTCAGATGCTCTTGTCTTATTCATTTTCCATCAGTGTTGCTCTGAGTGTTTTAATCTGTTTATAAATGAGAGGACTAAAAGGCTTATACATTTGTTGCTCAAGGTGCTCATCAAAGATGCCAAGATATCTTCTCACATGTTTTTAAAAAAAATTCAGTATATAAGAAGCATATAGGTACATTTCCAGAGTCTCAGGTGCAACTTGGCCAGAAAAAGGCATGTTGTTGGCAGCCAAACACCATGCTGGGGCTGGATAACTCAGGGCATGATAAGGGCAGTATGAAGTACCTACCCCAGGACATGGAGTTGATATAGCAATCTGAAATCTCATACTTTAGAGAATTAGGTCATCTAATTCATCCTTGCTGTCAGCACAAAACTGCTCCTTATATTTCGAGTGCATCCTCCTGTGTACCATTACATAATACAATTAATTGGGGCTGTATGCACATATACCATGGAGGCTGTTTTGGGACATCCAGGAGCAAGAATGATTTCTCCCTTCCCTCATATTATTGATACAAGACCAGTTTCTAACCAGTGGATCGAGGGGTGCCGCCTGTCCCACCAGCTCACCATCAATGGAGATGGACACCTTCCAGTTGTATTGGGTTTGTGTGGCAAGGGTTTTGGTAGCGGGGGATTTACAGGGGTGGTTTCTGATGAGAAGCTGCTAGAAGCTTCCCCTGTGTCCGACAGAGCCAATGCCAGCCGGCTCTAAGATGGACCCGCTGCCGGCCAAGGCCGAGCCCATCAGGGACGGTGGCAGCACCTCTGAGGGAACAGATTTAAGAAGGGGGGAGAAAGTTGCTGGGGCTCAGAAACGGCAGCCGGAGAGAGGAGTGAGAAGATGTGAGAGAAAGAGCCCTGCAGACCCCCAGGTGAGTGCAGAAGCAGGGGGAGGACGTGCTCCAGGCGCCGGAGCAGATTCCCCTGCAGCCCCTGGGGAAGACCATGGTGAGGCAGGCTGTCCCCCTGCAGCCCACGGAGGTCCACGGTGGAGCAGATATCCACCTGCAGCCCGGGGAAGACCCCATGCCAGAGCAGGGGGATGCCCGAAGGAGGCTGTGACCCCGTGGGAAGCCCACGCTGGAGCAGGCTCCTGGCAGGACCTGTGGATCTGTGGAGAGAGGACCCACGCTGGAGCAGGTTTTCTGGAAGGACTTGTGACCCCATGGGGGACCCACGCTGGAGCAGTCTGTGCCTGAAGGACTGCAGCCCGTGGAAGGGACCCATGCTGGAGCAGTTCATGAAGAACTGCAGCCCGTGGGAAGGACCTATGTTGGAGAAGTTCATGGAGGACTGTCTCCTGTGGGAGGGACGCCACAGTGGAGCAGTGGACGAGTGAGGAGTCCTGCCCCTGAGGAGGAAAGAGCAGCAGAGACAACGTGTGATGAACTGACCCCAACCCCATTCCCTGTCCCCCTGTGCTGCTGGTGGGGAGGAGGCAGAGAAAATCAGGAGTAAAATTAAGCCTAGGAAGAAGGGGGGGGGAGAAGGTGTTTTAAGATTTGGTTTTATTTCTCATTATCCTACTCTGATTTGATTGGTAAAAACTTAAACTAATTTCCCCAGGTTGAGTCCTTGTGACGGTAATTGGTTAAGTGATCTCTCCCTGTCCTTATCTCGACCCGGGAGCCCTTTGTTATATTTTCTCTCCCCTGTTGAGCTGGGGAGGGGGGAGTGATAGAACAGCTTTGGTGGGCACCTGGTGTCCAGCCAGGGTCAACCCACCACACCAGTTTACAGCCCAGAACGGCATTTATACCCCAGCTCATTTCAGATGTAAGGCTTCTTTGGGGATCAAATCCTGCAAACAAGAGAAAGATTCCTGTTGTGACTCTTTCTTCCGGCATCACTTTGTACCCATCCCTGATGTCTAAGATGACCTTCAGTCTCTGAACTTTTCCCTGGGGAGCAAGATGAAGAGGCATTTGCATTCCCAACCCTTTTTTCCTGACATTTGCTGGCATGTAGATAGAGCTTCATTAGTTCTACGTTATTTATTTGATCTTACAATTTTTACCCTTGGCTTTGATTGCCCAATAACACTGGAAATTATTTTGAAGGCTACAAGGGGGTTCTTCATAAATAAGCAGCCTGCCACCTGACCCTCATTATTCTCTGGTTCCTTCTGCAGCGTTTCATTTTACATACGCAGAACATGAGTGAAAATATAAAGGGGAAAAAACCACGAGAAACGATGTCATGCAGACAAATGCACACGCCTGCTTCAGCTTTCATGTACAGGAACGCTGGTAACCCTCAGATGTCTACAGCAGTTTTGCATGCCAAGTTGCTACAGCGTGCTGCCGTGATCAATAGCACCATTAATCTTTTATATGCTGCCTTCTTCCACGTCCACTCCACAATTAAAAATTGAGAGAAAAAAAAACCAAACCTGCAAAACAAAAACCAACCCAGCAGTGGGTACGTTGGGAAGGTTTTGGTGGAGCTGGCAGCAGCTCTGCCTGTGACCGCGCTGGGGATGGCACAGCCCAAGTGTGAGTGAACGATGCATTAGTGAGCTAACGGCAGCAATTATCATATATCACACTCTTGAAGTATTATTATAAGTGTTATTTAAAAGACGTGCTGTCCTCAGATAGATCCCCATCTCCCAGAGGAGACTGCTGGAAGCTGAGGGGAAATGCACCAAGTAGAAATGATTTTATTTAATAATCTTAAGATTTAATGACAAAATGCAGTATGTGGAAGAAGGAAGGGCAGGGTCATGACACTAAAGCTAAAAGGATAAGAGTAAACAAGCCTGGGATCTTGTGGGAGAAACAAAGTCAAGGAAATATGGGATGTTTTGATGGGGACTTCTTCCAAACAAAACAAATCAAATGCTAAGTTCTTACTTAAATGCAAAGCTCTCATCTGACAACTTCCAAATCAAAAGTCAATTAGAAAGTAAAATAACCTTTCACGTTTTTTTTAAATTTTTTTTTCATTGTTTTTAATATGGGAACATCCCCAAGTTACAGGTATGGCCACAGATGCCGCGAGCCCTGGCCGGCTGGCGAGCATTCCCGGGGAGCTGAACCAGCAGGGATGTTCTAAGCGTGAGCAGCATTTCCAGCAAATAGTAATGAGAGAGAAAGGCAGGGTGAATGCACTTTAACTAGTAAGATTCACAGTCTGTGAAGGCTTAAATTACACCCACCATAAAGTTGGGTGGGGGTAACACCTCATGTGGGGCTGCGGCTGTGATTTATGTTCCATGATGCTGCCCCAGATGGAGCTTTGGGAAGGGCTTTGGGAAGGGCAGGGCTCTTGCTTTCCTGCTAGTCTGAAAAACCAGGAAGGAAAAATCATTTGAAGTTCATTCACTCCTTCATTTTAAATGTTAAATTAAATTTTTTTCCCATGAAAATGAAATAGTTCCATCACAGCTCCTCGCTGGCATTTAAGATTAAACTAGGCAAATGAAATGCTGTCTTGAAACCAAATATCAGATTGATGGACTTGGGAAATACTAAAATGAACTTTACAGGCTTTTTTTCAGCCCCCCAAAATATCTTGGTAAGTTACAGCAGGCTTGGCAAGTAACGTTGATGGATCTGATTTTACATTTTCTCTGATGAGGAAGTATTTGACCAACAAATTGCATACAGCTCCACTTAGGAAGATGCAAAGACCATGATTCAAAGATAGGTGAAAGAACTCTGCCTCACTGCAAAGCAGCTTCCTACACCTGCAAGGCAACAAAACGAGGAAAAAAGTCGCATACAGGGAAAAATAACATAACAAACACAAAATTCAGCCTCACTTTTTTTGCGGTGGAAATGGTTATAGCAACACTACTCAAGCTGCTGAGTGGATTGGCTGCAAAATGGAGAAAAGATGCTCCTGTCGACCAGAGGAGGTCCCAGCCTGATGTTGCCCCCCACAAGGCACACTGGCCTTTGCATCCCCACAACCTGCCCCCCTTCCCAAGACGCCTGCAGAGACATCCACTTTGCATATATGCAAACGACAATTGGTATTTTCCCTGCTGGAAACACCAGCTGCCTTCGTCTTTACTGCGCTCGGCGATAAAAGTTTGCAAATAGCAGAAGCTGCACTAAAACGAATATCATACGTACAGCAACACTTCATAGCAAAGAATTAGTCATTAGGACTTTTGAGAAATTTGGGATTAATTAGTTTGAAACATGGTAAAAAAATATATAAATGCAGTATGCTGCTATGAACCAAGATGGGCTGTTTTGCAGGATGGAGTAACATCATTTAGAGTAAGGAAGGCAAGGCTGCTTGGAGGGAGAGAGCCTTGTTTACAAATATACCAAAGGTTGGATGGATTTGCACGGACCTGTGATTTTACTGTCGCGCTTCGGTTAGGAAAAGACTAACAACATCCAAGGGCACCATTCCCGGCTCAGGGCTTCAGCTGAACTGCTAAAACAGGAGCAAGAGGAGCAATTTTAGCTCCTGCTAAAATTATTATTGTTTGCAATCGGCTGCATTCAGCGTGGAGCTTTTAAACCCTATTTTCTATTGTTGCGAGGTCCCTGGCTGGGCTGTTTCAGATGCACAGCTGTATCGACCCGCCCGTAGCGACCCTGTCCCGCGGCTCTGCCGGACAAAAGGGCTCATTTCACGCCCAGCTGGATTCACTTTGGGGAGGACATTCCTAAACGGGCTCCCTGGGGTCGGCCACGCACCACTCAAATGGCATTTCTGGGAAAATAAAATAATTTGCAATATATTCAGTGATTAAGCCTGGGAAATAGCTATAATCTATCTTGGGCTTTTATTTTAAAAGGGGGGATTAAACAGTGTTGGAAACCCTATTGGAAAATCCTACAGCAGTATTTAACAGGAGGATAACTCCCACCCTCAGCCAGCCAGGGCACACTGGAGGTCAGATGGGAGAAATACGGATCAGGTTCTTTGTCCATGCGAGACACACTGGGCAAGACACTTCGGAAATGATCAAATAACAGAAGTGATTTAATTTGCTTTCCTAGGAAAGAAACTAGCCCGGAGCTCGCCAGCCCGCACCCAGGAGGAGCCTGGCTAGCAAGGCTCCGATGGAGCGAGCCCACCTCCTTGTGCCGCAGCCCCCAGCGCGTTATTGCCTCGTCTTCAGCCAGGCTCGACACGCATTGCTGGAAATTTTAACAAATTCACCGCCCTAAGGAAAGTTTTCCCGTTTGGGTGCATCATTTCTGCTCCGACACCTGCTGCCTCACCCACAGGGTGCAGGCTCAGCATTGAACCCACTTCTCTGTGCCCACACTGGGGCTGGAAAACCTCCTGCCCTCAGGAACGCCTGTCCCCCGCGGGCAGAGGCTGCGGGTACCTCCCGGCAGCCCCGCAAAGCCTGTCTCCAACCCCACCGCCTCTGCTCCTAGGGAGGTGACTTGGAACTACGTGGGCTGGAGACAAGCCAACACCATCTTTGTGATAAAAATGTATTTGCGATAAAAATATACCCTGGCAAACGCAAGATAACAGTGCTCTCTGAAAAATATTTTGCATTTTTTTGCTTCAGACACAAAGCTGCTGTGTTAATTAAGCAAAGCTGTGAGTGACCACAGTGGACCTTTGCGGTGTCCATCCTTCACAGCACCCCACCGTCCAAGGTCAACTCGCGGCATACGGTCGAGCACAATGAAAACTCTTCCTGCACATGTCAACAGAAAAATCAAAGTGGGAAAGACGTTATCAGCACTGGCACAAATGAGAGATTATCACATTTCTGCAGCAATAACCTAAAGATCAAGTTAAAAATTCAAAGCAAGCTGATAGTTTATGTTGCTGTAGGAGAACCGATGCTGAATAAATTCATCTTCGGCAATGACACGTGAAGCCAGGCATGACCTCCAGACTATCCAAGTGCTTACAACAACACAAGGACACTGATGAATTTGAAGCAGACATCACTTTGACATATGAGAAAATCCAATGGATTCTGATTACAATATCCCATGAAGCCATAATTAAGGCCTTTATGGCAACAAAGAAAATTGGATTACATTATTTCAGTGTTAAACACAGAAGATTGCAGGAAAGGCAAAAGTATAGAGCGTAACAAGCCATAGACGTCTCCAACAGAAAACAAAGACATGGGCAATTGCAGGATGTTTTAAAGTGGTCCTGTGTTTTTCAAAATGCTATAGGACAATCCCACGAGTGGCAGCAAAGGAAATCATACCTTCATTTTCTCCTGGTCTCTTCATGCTCCATTTTTTGTAAGTAATGTGCATCATGTAAATCAAAGGAACTCTAAATGCAATCCACATGTATTCTCATTTCCTTTAACAGCTTCTCAGTAAGAGCAAAGTTTTCCATCACTGCTTTATTTAAATGAATACATCATCCATACCACAAAGCAGGTGAGGAATGCTGAAAATCCCCGATACGCACCACAACCACCTGAACTCTCCACCCTTTAAAACACCAAACCAACTCTCTAAGAACCAGAATCACCTGAATTAAAACCGCAAGTGAAAAGCAGGCATGGGGCAGCTCTATCAAACTTTGCATTAGTTTAAAACCCTTTCTGTTGCATTAATAATAAACAGTTCATGTGACAGGGAGGAGCATTTGAGAACCTGCCCAGGTCTCCACTGCCTTCCTCCATCAAGCACAGCAGTGTCTACTCCCTCCTCTCCATCATTTCAAAGAAAGTGGTTCATGGTCAGCAGTTCTCTTTTTTGGTTTGCAGTGGTCCAAAAGAGTAGGGATCTGGCTCTTGCCAAAATGTCCTTGTCTATGTATGTCCTTGCTCTGAATGCAAATCCAAAACTCAGAGCAAAACTCAGCCAAAACCACTGATTTTCCCTGGTTCTTTGTCAAAGCCTTGTCAAACTTCACCAACATTTTGTCAAAAATTCCTCCCAAACCTTGTCAAAATGTTGGCTGATTTTAGCACCAGACATTAAATTAAAAAACGATCTCAAAGTAGGCAAACTGTGTAAAACCATTCTGAGAAACCCTTTTTTACAACAAACCAACAGCGTCTGAGTTATGTTTTATGTAATACAGTGTTACCGCAATTCCAACTGGCTTTAAAAACCCCACATTTTATTTTTCCACCACAGTCCCTTGGCCCAGGAGACTGCCTTATCATGTGGCCCCCCTGCTCTGTATCCAGCTGTGCCCCCAGCTGTGCCCATTGAGGAACATGGGTATTGGAGGCATTGCAACATGTCCTCACCACGGTTTGGCTACAAATCTCAGACACGTAAAGTAAATAAAACTATGTATTCTCAAGCCAGAGAATAAAAAACATCTTACTCTAGTTATACGATAGATTTACCATGCACTTCACAAAACAGGAATAGCATTTGTTTTAATAAAAGGAAACTCACTGGGGAGTTGGCTTCATCTTGGCTCTCAATTCATCGTTTGCGGGTTGCGTTTTGCTAGGTTTCTCAGCTGATGGTACATCAGTCACATCCCATCAGATCACAGACAAAGGTGTTGGCATTCTGTAATATTGTTTTTTCTAGTATTCTCCATCCTCTCATACTCTTTCATAAAGAATATGAATGTGTCAAAGACTTTCCAGATTTATATTGATTTGTGACAGATCATAAACATTTCTTCTTCACTTCTCTTCACTGAGCAAAAAGATCTGTGAAAAATTTCATTCTTACTTTGTTTTTTTCTCAACAGAATTAGCAAATATCCAGGTTGGAAATAATATCTGAAACACTTTATCAAAAATACATGAATTTTATCAGATTATTTCAGTGGATGGCCCCATTACCGTTCAGATTTCAAGACAGACTTCATGTTGCTGTGTTCTTCTTTTCTTTGCTTTTCTAAATGGGACTTGGACAGAGAGGTTGTATCCGTGTGGGGCAGGGGGAGAAAGTGTGCAAAACCTCCAAGCTGCCATCTCCTGTGCTCCCATGGGACCCACTGGTGGCTTGCAGCTCCCCCCCAGTGCTGCATCTCCTAGGTCTCAGCAAAAATTAATTGAAAGTCTGTTCTTCCCAGTTGTTTCCTTGTGTGGAGTATAAATTCAGAGATTAATTAAAAATTAGCAGAGAACAGTGTTTTGGGAGAAATTAAATGATATATGAATTCTGGCTAAATTTAGCAAATTCAGAAATGGCAGAATGATTCCTTGTCGTGGTTTAACCCCAGCCAGCAGCTAAGCCCCACACAGCCGCTCGCTCACTCCCCCCTGGTGGGATGGGGAGAGAATCAGAAGGGTAAAAGTGAGAAAACTCGTGGGCCGAGGTGAAGACAGTTTAATAGGGAAAGCAAAAGCCGTGCACGCAAGCAAAGCAAACCAAGGAATCCATTCCCCACTTCCCATGGGCTGGCAGGTGTTCAGCCACCTCCAGGAAAGCAGGGCTCCTTCGTGCGTAAGGGTGCCTTGGGAAGACAAACACCACCGCTCCGAACGTCCCCCCTTCCTTCTTCTTCCCCCGGCTTTATATGCCGAGCATGACGTCCTATGGTCTGGAATATCCCTTGGGTCAGTCGGGGTCAGCTGTCCCGGCTGTGTCCCCTCCCAACTCCTTGTGCCCCCACCAGCCTCCTCGCTGGTGGGGTGGGGTGAGAAGCAGAAAAGGCCTTGGCTCTGTGTAAGCACTGCTCAGCAGTAACGAAAACATCCCTGAATTATCAACACTGTTTTCAGCACAGACCCAAAACATAGCCCCACACTAGCTACTGTGAAGAAAATTAACTCTATCCCAGTCAAAACCAGCACATTCCTCCTGATGCTTCATTTCATAAATGGCAAAATCAATTCACTTGACAAAGAAAAGAGGTCAAACAGCAAGATTAACTAACCCCAAAATACCCGCCCAGATTTCACCAAGGATATAATGAGATGTTTTGGGTTGACCATAATAAAAAAAAAAAAAATTATTTCACTTGAATCTACTTTCTCTCAGTTTGGCTATTACTTTAAAAAAAATCCATTATCCATCCAGCTTTACTTTGCTTTCAGTATGAGCAAACTCGAGTTACCTGGAAATCTAATTTCTGTAAACATTCACAAGTCATGAATTTTTATGGTATAGCAAAATTTTGGGGCATATAAACTCACCAATGACAGAAAAACAAAGCATAACCAGAAGTGCTCATTTGGAAGTCAAATAGCTTTGGGAAAATTGCATATGACATCAAATCAGAAGTAATGTCAGGATATCAAATGTGTACCTCAAGCTATATTGGAGTCAATTTAAAAAAAACCAAACAATCTACGCTGGGTTTATTGGATTGCTGAAAAATGTCAGAGCTGAAGTTGCTGGATACATATACGGTACATGGTAAAGTATACTGAACAAAACAGCCTTATGTGTTGATGAGCCATAAAAGTATCTTCTTTAATATCTATAAAATGAAGTAAAAGGTATTTTTCTCTTTTCCCCTTCCAGTACGTAGCCTGCTCAGTCCTGCCGGATCTTCCTGCTGGGGAGCAGGGACGCAGCATCAGCTGCCGAGGCTCGTTCCCTGCACGGCCCAGGTCAGTGTTTGGGACGATGAGCAGTGACCATCAGCAGTATTTATGTCCTCTCAAGGCACAAGGTTGTTGCCTAGTTCAAAGTACAAGAGCCCGAGGTGGGTCGTAGACCCACAGCCTCTGGGAAGTCTTCTGGTCACCAGCCGCTGCCCGAGGCCGAGGCACCCAGCATCTAGCAGAAAAGCTCTTCCAGGGACCCAACACCACCAGAGGTTTCCCTAACACCAAATATCTCCTCCATTAGATATTTAACCTGGCCTTTAGCCCCTGACTCAGCCCATTTTGGTGGCTGGTTAATGCCTTTGTTAGTGGTCACCATCATTAAGCACATCCCTCCGTGGCAGCCTCCTCCACACTGGCCACATGGTGCATGGGGACCAGAAGACATGACAAAAGAATCACAAATTTCTTCTCCCTGTTTTCATTTTCCGTCCGAAGCTCATCCCTGTTTTCAGACCCCATCCCATTTACCTTCCACTGTGTACCCCGACCCAATCTGCTGAGCGGCGCTGCCTGCACGACACCCACCTCCAGGATTGCCAGCTGCCCGCAGGATAGCCCGCCCAGCCCTGCCAACTCCCAGATAAGGGTTTCCTAAGGAGAAGGAAGGTAATTGCCATTGCTTTATGATTCATTTAATTACCTTGTGTTATGAGGATGATTATATTTGATTCACACAAAAGTGACTCAGATTACACACAAAATTATTAACTGATAAAAAGAGAATATATTCTCTGTAATTAGGTTTTTTTTAATTTTTTTTTTTATTCTTGACCAATATTCTGCTCTGAGGAAGAACTGCAACAAGCTAAATCTTAGTGATAGCCATTCTGGGCAGGAAAATTGAGACCGACCCATTCCCTTACACATGGACCCAAAATTAAGGTCTCTGAAATCTTGAAAATTGGGATAGGAACGATTCAAAGCAAAGAGCAGCCTTCTCCCACGTTTCCATGAAGCTTTCTGTGCAAGGGCGTTGAGGGGGCTGCGGGGAGGAGGATGCTCAGAGAGGGCGGTCGCACTCACTTGGCAAATTATTTTTCTATCTCAACCATTTTCAGGAATCCTTCTGGGTACAGCTGCAACCCTTTCAAGCTAGTAAAAGATCAGTTTGACTTTTATTGCTTCAATTAATCAGTGTGTTTATTCCCCATCCCAGGCTGCCTTTCAACACAGTATCGGAGAGCTCTGCCTCGCAGGAGTGCTTGCCCACGCGTGTGCAAGCAGTCGGCAGTGCTCCCTGCCCTGACAGTGGGGGAGAGCAGGCTACCCCAATTGGCTTGTCTTTCCTTTTCTTTTTTTCTTCTTTTTTCTTTTTTTCTTTTTTCTTTTCTTTTCTTTTTTTTTTTTTTTTTTTTCTTTTCTTTTCTTTTCTTTTCTTTTCTTTTCTTTTCTTTTCTTTTCTTTTCTTTCCTTTTCTATTCTTTTCTTTTCTTTCCTTTTCTCTTTTCTCTTTTCTCTTCCTCTTTGTCTCTTCTCTTCTCCTCTCCTCTCTCCTCCCCTCCCCTCCCCTCTATTCTAACACCTATTCTATTCTAAATTTCCATTCTTCTTTTCTTAGTCCCAAGCAGATGTGAGAGGTGCCTGACCACACCAGTGCATCCAGGGACTGCACACAGGCTTCAGTCGTGGTTCACGAGAAGGCACCCCTGAACACCAGTGAGCCAAGAGAACCAAGTGCCTGGCACTTTCCAGGGATCCTGGAAATAAAAGAGGGCTTTAGTATTTTATCAAGACTTTTAAGCTTTTTCATAACATAGGTTGCATCTTCAGAGAGACCCTATTTTATATTCTATGCTCCATCCCTCTGGCAGGTGAATAATATCCCTCCGGCAGCCAGAGCAATTGCTTTCATGGAAGAGCAATATTAGGAAAGTACTGATGCATTTTATCGACTTGCAAAAAGTTTGGCCCAAGTGAGAGAAGTCGACAAGAGGTCATCAGATGCGTTGCATTAGCACAGATTGCAGAAATCTCCTGTAAATTAATGAAGGGGTGATCTTTTTAGATGTTCGCCCTTCACATTGTGTGTCAGCACCAGCAATGTATGCATGAGAATGGACCCAAAATGTGCATTACAGTCCACAATGTGAAAGAGGAAAAGGGTTTGATGGAATTTAAAATGAGATAGCATACCTATGGAAATGCAAGAAAATGCAGCTAAAAATTATCTTGTAGGTTTATTAAACTTCCCCGTGATTTTGGCCCACAAAAGGATTTGGATTCGATTTAAAGAGGAAGCTGATGGCATTCACTAGTGATACAAACAACAGGATGGAGTCACTCTGCTACACACCCACCAAACATCTACCCTAAGACTGTACATTTATATATCGTTTCCAAATCCTACTATACAGCATGCAGCAATTTCTGGCTCACGCTGTAGCAAGAGATACAGGGCAGCAATTGCACTCCCTTAATCTGCCAAATGACAAAAGAGTTGCTCCACAAGATTATACTGAGAAATACAGGCAGATCACAGGCTTTAGGCAGCAACATGGATTTAATTTGATGCACTGTTGTGCAATCTTGGTACTGGCATAAAAAGACATCTGTATCATTCAGGTGTACCTCACTGGGAAGCAAATGACATTATTTTCTCTTCCCTGCCAGTGCACACGCTTTGTCCAAGCATCACTTTCCTCACTTACAGAGGAAAGCCCCCCACCTGCCAGCTAAAAAGGGAAAATGAGAAAAGAAAACCTGAGCAGACATTACCTGGCATGACAGCAGCAAGTTGCACCTCCATCCCGGAGAGGGGATGCAGGGACTGGCCATCAGACCTGTGCAACTGAGCCATGGTACACAGCAGAAGAATCAAAATTCATTTTAATAAAAAATACAAAATCTGAAAGCAACTTAAACACTATTATAAATATAACATCGGCATGCATACTAAAAACCACGATTAATTCCAGTTTCCAAAGCCTCTAGGCAGGACATCAGGCTGGAAGGCTGCAAAATTTTCTCCAATGTACACCTACAAAGCCAAGCCAGCAAGGCAGGCTGCCTGCAGGATTTAAGGCTCAGAACAAATTGAAAATCACTAATGGAATATTGTGTAGTTTGTTCGTATTAGGAGCAGTCAAAAATCATACATAACGTAACAATGTACATGCAACAGCAGGCTCACGCGAGATAATTTAACCATGAGGAAATGGTCTTTGAAGTGGTCCCTGATGAGATTTTGCTTGTTCCTAAGAGAATCCAGATGTATTCCAGAACAGCATTTTAAAACCACTTTCTAAAATTACACCCCCTCCCAGTCATTACTGTGCATTATGGTGACACTCTGCAGTTGGGATTTTATGGGGAAAATTACTTCCGAGTTGTATTTTTCTGTTAAATGCTCCCCCTCCAGTACCTGAACCCCCACTTTGATGACTGCAGGCATTTCATTACCTGACATACATGTTCCCCGGGCTTTGCATTTTGCAGAAGATACATCGTGGGCCATCTGTTTTCCCTGGGAAGCTCATTAAAGGCTATTACTCTTGACTTCATGGGCGTTACAGTATGGTAACTGTGAGTAGAAGTTGGCCTGAACAGTCATGGTTTCACCCCAAAATGTCAATTCGTAGTTTTTACAGCTGCAGAGTAGAGCAAACCAAAGGGAACCAGGCACCCTTCCTCTCTCGGCCACATGAGAAGGGAAATTATGTGCACTATTAAAAGGGCTCCCTGATTTTGCACTTTGCTGGGGATCTTGCTGCGAAGCCACAGAGCAGACAGCTCAGGAGGTTTGCAAGCCAGGAATATATAATTTTAAGATTTGTTCTTTACATTGCTTTGTCTCAAACGTGACAGAAGCAATGTGTTGGATGCACCAGCTGGCTCAGACTGTGTAGGTCTAGGATGCTGCAGCTAAAACAGAGAGATACCCAAACGGCCACAGAGCCCACATTACTCTGGTCCAGGCTATAATTGGGTTCCTTACTGGTATTTTAAGGGAGACAAACACAGACTCCTTGTACATATGTGGTGGGTTGACCCTGCCGGACACCAGGTGCCCACCAAAGCCGCTCCATCACTCCCCTCCTCAGCTGGGCAGGGGAGAGAAAATATAACAAAGGGCTCCCGGGTCGAGATAAGGACAGGGAGAGATCACTTAACCAATTACCGTCACAAGGACTCAACCTGGGGAAATTAGTTTAAGTTTTTACCAATCAAATCAGAGTAGGATAATGAGAAATAAAACCAAATCTTAAAACACCTTCTCCCCCCCCCCTTCTTCCTAGGCTTAATTTTACTCCTGATTTTCTCTGCCTCCTCCCCACCAGCAGCACAGGGGGACAGGGAATGGGGTTGGGGTCAGTTCATCACACGTTGTCTCTGCTGCTCCTTCCTCCTCAGGGGCAGGACTCCTCACTCGTCCACTGCTCCAGCGTGGGGTCCCTCCCACGGGAGACAGCCCTCCATGAACTTCTCCAACATAGGTCCTTCCCACGGGCTGCAGTTCTTCATGAACTGCTCCAGCATGGGTCCCTTCCACGGGCTGCAGTCCTTCAGGCACAGACTGCTCCAGCGTGGGTCCCCCATGGGGTCACAAGTCCTGCCAGAAAACCTGCTCCAGCGTGGGTCCTTTCTCCACAGATCCACAGGTCCTGCCAGGAACCTGCTCCAGCGTGGGCTTCCCA